>PIJE02002427.1:0-27500 GCA_002895965.2 Coryphaenoides rupestris | reverse complement strand
GCCACAATTCGGACAGGATCAAAAGATATTTTGTCTTTCCCTGTTAAAGGTACTATAAGTAAGAATCAGTGCATTCTGAGCTCCGTGGCTTGAGACAATAACAAGAAACTATTAGAAACTAATGTTAGTTCTAATCATAATTAAAACTTGTACACATTTAAAAAAGCTATGAAATATATATATTTTTTAATTATCCACACTTACATGTCACTTCGTTCCATTTTCCCATGAAATCCGACCCGACTCAAATATAAGAGTAATCAGCCCAAAAGCTGTTCTATGCAACAGAGAGAGTCAGGAAGCTCTCATGTTTTAACTTCAAACACAACCTGCTACAACCTGCTAGAACTAACATGTTTCTGATTGTTATTGTCTCAACCCACGGAGCTCTGAATGCACTGGTTCTTACTTATAGTACCTTTAAGTCCTGTACATATGTTCTCTAAAGTAAGGCCCCATGGAGGACGGCGGGCGGGGCGTGACTTAGCCGCTGTGTAGAGGAACACGACGGTTCCTCTCAGGGAGACGAGGAGTGAAAGATATCTGCTCCATCCCGCTATCTGCTCTGGACTGGCTGTACTCACTGCAGCTGTCACCAGCGAGGGGCTTTGGAATCATTGGTGTATTCAGTCCAGAGCCAAGATTAGGACCCTAGCAACAGGGGCCATTACATCAGAGCTGGAACCCACGACTCACCACCACCATATATCATCTAGAGATAAGGAAGAGGAGGGTGGGGAGAGAGGGGAGGGAGAAAGAGACAGATTGGGAGATAGAGATAGAAACAGAGACAGAGAGAGAGGAGAAACCAAAGGACAGAAGGACATAGACATTAACCAGAGAGAGAGAGAGAGAGAGAGAAAGATAGAGAGAGAGAGAGAGAGAGAGAGAGAGAGAGAGAGAGAGAGAGAGAGAGAGAGGAGAGAGAGAGAGAGAGAGAGAGAGAGAGAGAGAGAGCGAGAGCGGTCAAGAGTATCTGAGCAGAGAGTGAGAGAAACAGAGAGGGAGAGAGGGTGAGAGTGTGCGCGATAGAGTGAGAGAAAGAGAGCGTCTGGGAGAGAGAGAGTGTGTGTATGTGTGTGAGAGAGAGAGAGGGAGAGGGAGAGGGAGAGGGAGAGAGAGAGGGAGAGGGGGAGAGAGAGAGAGAGAGAGGAGAGAGAGAGGAGAGAGAGAGAGAGAGAGAGGGAGGAAGGGTGAAAGAGGTTCAGTTGATGTCTTTTATTTATTCCTGGGGCCAGAGTCTAAAAGGATTGCGGTGGTTGGAAAAAAAAAGTAGAAAAGAAAAGAAAGGAATGGATTGATGGCATTCAGACGAGTGTGTGTGTGTGTGTATGTGTGTGTGTGTGTGTGTGTGTGTGTGTGTGTGTGTGTGTGTGTGTGTGTGTGTGTGTGTGTGTGTGTGTGTGTGTGTGTGTGTGTGTGTGTGTGTGTGTGTTTGTGTGTGTGTGTGGCCAATGAGAGGAGATGTATCCTCATGTAAATAGGAAGGGCAGGCCTTCTAGTAAGACAGACAGAGAGGAGAGAGAGGAGGGGGAGAGAGAGGAGGGGAGGTGCGGGGGGGGGAGGGGGGGGAAGGTCGGACTTTTGCTCTCCAGGAAAAAATGACCACACCGGTATATACTTTCTAGAATCCAGAGTAGTTAGGTGGTCAGGTCCTGACTCATGAAACAGTCGTTCTTCGTTCAAATAGTGACTCGTCATCGGATGATCATCAGACTTTTAATTGGATTTATTACTCTTTAACACAAAACAAAGATGTCTCTTTTCAAAGACTACGCCCAAACATAAGCCCCGATGAAAGGCAATTAGTCACGATCACACACACACACACACACGTGTGTGTGTGTGCAAGATCACATGTTAGCGCAACCAGAGCAGAAAGCCCCGCCCTCTCTGCACCCGTGAGATTGAATCCCAGTGTAGTTGGAAAGAGGATTATCATGATCATCATTAATAAGCAGAATGCCGGCAGCCCTAAGCCCTCCTCTATCTAATAAATCCTCCCTGATCCACACTGGAGCATAATAAATACAGACAGGACGCACCCACAGCCCCTCCCTGGGAGTTCATTAGAGGGGGATGATGAGGACACCGGATGCACTCAAATGAAGACACACACACACACGTCTTCTGATAAAATTCACATCTTTTGCATGGTCCGACCACGCAGGTTAATTGATTAGCAGAGCATGTTGCGGTTTGTGTATATGTGTGTGTCGTGGACTGTGTGAGTGTGTGTGTGTGTGTGTGTGTGTGTGTGTGTGTGTGTGTGTAGTGGAATGTGTGTGTGTTGTGGACTGTGTGTGTGTGTGTGTGTGTGTGTGTGTGTAGTGGAATATGTGTATGTTTGTCTGTGTGTATGTGCGTGCGCACGAGCGCGCATGTGTGTGTGTGTGTAGTGTAATGTGTGTGCGTGCGTGTGTGTGTGTGTGTGTGTGTGTGTGTGTGTGTGTGTGTGAAAATAGACTCACCAGGAATAGCCTTAGTCAGGGATTATTAAGAAAGGAAATGTTCAGCAAAAGATTACAAAAAAAATAATAAATTCCTCTATTATCCCTGACCTAGATATAGTTTTTCCATAATGGCTTCACTTTGTAGCTTAAACAACTTTCATATTAACTTTCAAGGATTTACTCTGTTGTTTTTTCCCATTCAAACTTTTCTCTAAACCTTTATGCGGGGAGCGCTGGCGTAGCAGCAGCATGCTATCTCCCCGAAAGCATACGCCTGCGTGTTGCTAGCTCTGACATCCTGGGTTTGATTGACAGCTGCTGTCTCACAGGTGTGTGTGTGTGTGTGTGTGTGTATGTGTGTGAAGCCTCGTTACGCAGCACCTTGAGGAGCTCTGCGCACCAACCGACTCGTTCTGCGTTCTGGGTGAGATCTGTAGGGTCTGTGTTCCCAGCGGCGGTCCTGGCGGAGAGGCTCCTGACATGCTGATGGCCGCCGTGATTCGGTAATGCACAGCGAAACATCGCAAAGAAACAGATCTTCAGAAGGTGCGTTCACTCGAGACGCGTTGACGTGTCGGTCGCCACCCAGTCCGCCCATTGTCTCTATCTAAGCTAGCTTTGGCCAAAGCTTTGTACCCTCTGCTATAGCCCTACTCAACAAACACCTCTCTAGAAAAGAAAAACAAAAAAACAATAACCTTAATAATAAATAATAATAATAATTCAAATTTATTGAGCGCATTTCTAGAACCCAAAGCGCTGTACATAGGAGGATCAGTTAAAAGCGAACAAACAAACAAAAAAAACTATAAAAATTTTAACACAGGTCCTTAAATGCCCGTCTAAAGAGATGTGTTTTGAGGAGAGCTTTGAAGGACTTGAGTGACTCTGCCTCTTTGATGGGGTCTGGGAGTGAGTTCCACAGCCGTGGAGCAGCACAACTGAAAGCCCTGGCTCCCATGGTTTTAAGTCTGCAGCGTGGCTGCTGCAGAGAGATGGAGCTGGAGGAGCGGAGCTGTACGTGTTGGGCAGGACAGTTTGATAAGGTCAGAGAGGTCGGATGGGCCAGTGGCATGGATGGCTTGGTAGGTGTGGGTTAGAACTTTAAAGTCAATGCGTGTGCTCACGGCGGGAGGTGTGGGTGAGAACACGAGCAGCACAATTTTGGACATACTGCAGCCGGTTTATGCATTTTGCAGATGCCCCCACCAGGAGGGCATTGCAATAGTCCAGGCGGGATGAAACAAAGGCATGAATGAGGCGTTCAGCAGTTGTTTGGGAGAGCAGAGGTCGGATCTTTGCCAGGTTCCTGAGATGGAAAAATGAAACCTTGGTGATGTTCTTTAAGTGGGCATCGAGGGAGAGTTGGCTGTCCAGAATCACCCCAAGGTCAACCCCATACAACCTTGTATAGATCCAGACCTTCTGATGGTGTGCTTAGGTGTAATGTGCATAATATGTGTGTATGTGTACTGGGTGATTGATGAGGAATGGATGTCATGTTGGTTTATCTGTGAGTATTATCTATATGTCATCTATGTTATCTATGTTTCTATGTATGTACAGACATGCTGTGAAAAGGAATTCCCTATGGACAATAAAGACTATCTATGTATGTATCTATCTATCTATCTATCGATTTCCCTTTCCTGGGGGGGAGGATAACTTTGACCAGACGTAGCCACATGAAGTAACACAACATAGATTTGCCAGTACAGTCCAGAGTACCGAGCGTTTTTAGACTGAGGGTCATTTTTAGCTGTGTGTTTTAACTTGCCAGTACTGCGAGAAACACAACCACCCTGACCTAGCGGCGGTCGTGGACAAACACGTCACGGGGTGAATGCAACCTGCACAAAGAACAGGTGTGTGTGTGTGTCGTGCATGCGTGTGAGTGTGTCAGGGGGTTTTTCTTCGATATATATCTAAGATGAGAAGGAATTCCAGGGAAATGAGGCAGTAAAGCCATAAGGTTAACATTTCATTTTAGGGCCATCTGATTTGATGGCGACGGCTCTCCAGCATGCATAATCCTCCCAGGCGTCTCCTCTGACCGGAGCCCTGTCACCTTAGTTTCCACCACACCAACGATGGCAAATGGATTGCATTTATATCGCAATTTTATCCAAAGCGCGTTCCAGTTGCCTGACATTCACCCATTCATACACGACGGCGGTGTCAACCATGCAAGGTAACAACCAACACGTCAGGAGCAGTTGAGGGGCTAGGTGGTGTCTTGCTCAAGGACACCTCGACAATTAGCTAGGAGGCGGAGCCCGGGGATTGAAACCAGCAACCTTCCGGTTGGCAGACACCCACTACCTCCTCGAGCTTCAGCCACCCCATGGATGGTGCCATGCAGCCGTTCTGTCGTCCTACTTGCGGTGAGAGGGACGCTACAGCGCCCATGTTCAGTTTGTTCAGTTTGGGGCTGCTCTAGTAACTGGATAAAAGAGAACAATTGGAGCAACAGTGTTACGACCATAACGTGAAGACGTTGGAGTGTTGTGGTGAATTCTATAATTGCATTCACTTTTATTTTATAAACCTTTACAATGTAGTTAACTACAAATAAGCTTTATTTTATTTTAAAAACCTTTACCAATATGACCGGGATATAATAAGTCATTTCTTTCCCAAACCTATGTTGGAGCCTCAGGAGATTGTGAGCTTGGGATTTAGAGGAACAAGTTATGTTTGAGTTTGCAAATTAATTCCATCTTGGATGTATCATATGAAGTATAATGAATTCAAGTGGGCTGAAATATGAGCCTGGCACATGAAGGGCAGATAAAGCCCCGGAAACAGCAAAACACGTTTCACTTTGTACTGGGGGGTCACCATTTGCCTTAAAAAAGACGAACTTGTGCATCTGCTCCCGCTGTAGTAATACTCGGTAGGCTTCGGTTCTTTTATCCATTTTTTATTGTGCGCATTCAACTCTATTGACCACGGGGACAAATGACATGGAATACTGTTCCCCCGTTATCTGTGCCACTCCGTCGTATCGGTTACCCGCGTTAAGACTGACGAGCAACAATACAACACCAGCTGGCCCTCGTATTAGGTTTTACTGTGTGCTCCCATTTTGTATCATTTGTAGTGTTTGTCATTTTAGATATGAGCAAAGTAAAGAAAGTGTGTGCTGTGGAATAATGTTAATCCAGAACAGAGAGTATACTGGCAGTACTGTAGTATAGATACATATATAGTAGTGTGGTGTTCTGTTTCAGTGATGAATCCCGAGTAACCTTTTCAAAACAAGACTTTACCACTGAAATGCCATCGCTTCTTACAGTAGAACCCTGGAACTTACCACACCAAATCCTAACCTGAATTTCAACTGAAACATTATGTAATCCTTGACTCATTTCAAATGTACCTACTGTACATGTAAAACCTTGTTTTTACAAAAATAATGTTGAAGCTAAGGCTAGCCATCTCTATTACTCTATTCTGCATCTCTACTAAGACCTAAACACCATCACTATACAGGTGCACCAGTAAAGACTTACTCCTTATCCATGTCCTAATATTATATTACATTGTATTATATTATATTATATTATATTATATTATTGGACCACTGATTGTGCTACACACCACATAAATGTGACTTTTAAGGCGTCCAACACAGATAGATTGTGACATGATGTTTATGTGTGGTACATGAATACAGAGTGTGTGGTAGTATGTACACGATGTGTGTGTGTGTGTGTGTGTGTGTGTGTGTGTGTGTGTGTGTGTGTGTGTGTGTTTGTTGATGGCTGGTTTAACCTGTGGGCACTGATTACTCAATGCACCCCCACCCACCCCACCCACCCCAGACTGTAACTGGGCCAGGTGAGGCTGATTAAACCAGCCACCAAACACACACACTCCACAATTATATTATATCTTGGGCACTAGTTTAAAGATAGATATTTAACAAACACGTATAACATAACATACTTGATCCCTTATGTCCCCCAGTTTTTCTTAAATATCTATCTTTGTATTTGTATCTTAGAATGATATTTTTGTTCAAACTTGCATCATATATTTAGAAATCAGATCTGTAAAATACCTGATTGTTGTGATAATTTACATTTAGGGCATTTGGCATTTGGTGATAAACTGCTTCATTCTCTTTGGTTTGGTTCCTGCTCCTCATTTCATCAGCTCGCTCCTGTAGGCTTTAGATGAAGGCTCTGAACAAACTATACTTTACATTCTTTGCCTGTGAATGGAATGCAAGTTAGAAAATGGTGACCCCCACACCTGTGCATGCAGTGGACACACACACACACACACACACACACACCATATCTGTCAGATACACAGAATTCATTATCATTATTCCATATTTTACCGCAGTTGGTTGAGTTTTGAATGACATACACACAGACACGCACACACACACCTGCCAAAGCCTCCTTTGCCTCTGGCACACACACACACACACACACACACACACACACACACACACACACACACACACACACGCACAGGCAAAGGAAAATAACAGGAAAAAAAATATTTCATGAAAAATAAAAAGGGGGTGTATGTGTTTGGCCCGGTGGGCTGCATGGTGAGGGGTTATGGTAATCTGTGGTTGGCCTATCATGGAGGCACCGTGGAGATGTGTGTGTGCTGCATGTATGGATGAAGCAGCAGAGAGGTGGCTCTGTAGCACAGCTCCCCTTCAGTCAGTAGGACTGCAGAGGACGCTGTCTTAAAGGGATCCCTTTGTAACAAAATAATATTGAGATTGAACAGATCTCCGCTGTGGTGGTGATAAGCAAGGGCCGTCATCTAGAGATCAGGGTACTCAACGCTCAAAGATGAGAGGTTACCGATAAGGTTAAGGTTACTGATTTTTTGGAGTGTGTGTGTGTGTGTGTGTGTGTTTCTGTGTATGTGTCGTGGTATCAAAAGTATACGAATATATACATACATAACCTCCATGTCGAACAAAACATGGCTTCTTGAGCGAGTGACCATTATGTTGGTATAAATGTCCACGTTCAAGCTGGTTAATGCTAGCTATAATGCTCTGTGTCCTTTCTCCAGATCTCTTCTTATCTGTGTTTTGTCTTTCTTGCCCGCAGGAGGGCTCGGGGTTATTAGGTTTGGTCACTGACCCTGTGGGACTGTGCTGATGTGTAAAGTAAACTGTATGAAGTTGATCCAACTGTTCCTTCCATCCCCACCGCTAACATAATAGCTGTCATGGCTCATCATTCTGCAGGGCCTGGGCCTTTTCTGGCTCACACATCCATTCCCTTTCAATTGAATGCCAGGGGCACCCCCCCCCCCCCCCCCCATTCTCCCAGCTCCCTATATCCTCTCTGCCAGCTAGCCACCTAAATGCATTTGGTGGGTATGGACTTTGTAGAGTTTATTCAGTTGAACGTCGTCACATGGCCCAGACGTTGTTGTCTCAGGACTTTGGAGCCCTCTGAGTCACAGCAAGGGTGGTGTAGGAGGGAACAGTAAGACACTGCTGCGTGCTGTGAGGAGAAATTATCGTGTGGGAATGAGTGTGGTGCTGACAGGTACAGTGGCGGATGTGGAGGAGGTGGAAGAGCCACTTTGCTGAACTTTTCATCCCGGTAATGGTTTTGAGACATTTAAAAGTAGCTATGTTAGACACATGTATTCACACGTGGTCATTGGAGTATGTTCCAGCATGGATGTCTTGGGAACATTTCTTTTTACATTTACATTTACATTTAGGGCATTTGGCTGACGCTTTTATCCAAAGCGACATTTATTGAAGGAGACGGCAATATATCACTGTGAAAGATAAGAATAGAGCTGTTTTCGAGCATTCATAGTTATGAGGCTAATAGAATGAGTTCATAATTGCTAGGTTGCCTGCATAATATCTGGGATAAGAGCAGATGTGCCATTCTGAGCACATTACCAACATCTAAGAACATAGCAATATGCCAAGCAATGCTAAAGTACTATTAATAATGCCAAGACCGCATAAGACTATACCTGCTTCAGGCTGCTTGTATGGGAATTCTGAATTACATTGACAGCTGAACAACGTTTTCTTTTATAGCTAGGTATGCAGAATTATAATTCATTCTACATCCAAAGGCATACTTTAACAAAGTTAAATGTTGTCCATGTTTCATCCCCAACGTCACACAGCTAAACACTGTGCAGAAGATTTAGCAGACAGAGCTCAGCACTTCATAGAGCTGATAAGCCACCACTTCATGTTGTGAGTGATTACAACTGGCTGCTGGTTTGTACCTGTTGCCAGCGACGTTGTTTGGCTCCTGGCACCCAATGGATAGACATCTGGATCAAGGTCACCAGGGCAACGGGACATAGTTTGGGTCACGATTGCTAGGTCAATGGCCTTGTATTTATGGGTGTGTGAGTGTGTGTGTGTGTGTGTGTGTGTGTGTGTGTGTGTGTGTGTGTGTGTGTGTGTGTGTGTGTGTGTGTGTGTGTGTGTGTGTGTGTGTGTGTGTGTGTGTGTGTGTGTGTGTGTGTGTGTGTGTGTGTGTGTGTGCGTGTGTGGGAGCAAAACAGAATAGTCAGCATCTAAAGAAGCTAATTGCTTGCTAAGGATGACATCACACCCTTCAGGTGTGTGAGAAGGAAAAAGAAAGAAAGAAGGAAAGATAAATATCGGAATAACAAGACTAACAATTGACTCGTCTTTGTTTTCCAGCGCGTTTTGTTGTTTGTTTGTTTGTGTCGGCGCCAGCCAGTGTGCTGCTGGGAAGCAAGGGGGCGGGGCCTCTGCTGGGAAATCTGAAGCCACACGACCACATCACTTAGCCAGGAGCTGCCACTCAGAGCCAAGAGACCACAACACACACACACACTCTGAGTATCATCTATCATTTATCTTAACACAAACACACACACACACACGCACACACACAACACACACAACACACACAGTCAGCTAATCCCAAGTCCATGTGGTGTTTAGGATGAATATCATGCAAAGTATCACATCTTTAGGACTGCATTCAAACAATGACACCACCACCACCAACACCACGCCACCACCACCACCACCAACACCACAACCCCCACCACCACCACCAACACCACGCCACCACCACCACCACCAACACCACAACCCCCACCACCACCACCAACACCACACCACACCACCACCACCACCAACACCACACCCCACCACCACCACCACCAACACCACACCACGCCACCACCACCACCACCACCCCCAGTGAGAGATTTCACTCTTGAGGGGCCGCCCGAGCTGAGAAGGTCTTCGGCGGCTAACCCGGGGCGATCCATCATTAGGGGTTGGAGGTGTGCCGTTATTTCCTTAAGTGTGGCCGGCGTAATGGACTGTTCCATCGCACCTTCTGGGAATACCTAATAAATGGAGCGCATGACGGCAGTGAATTATCTCCCCAGCTAAGGAGGACCTGGGAGTCAAGTATATCAAGTCAAGCTTATTTATATAGCTCTTTATCACCCTTACCGTCTCAGAGGGGCCAGATGCAAATTGCATCTGACAGCCACCCTAACCCCCACCCCCAGTGCAAGGAAAAACAAAATATATATACTGTATGTATATTAATAATAATCCATGAGGGAAGGGGAAGGGAACCTTGTGGGAATTGCGTGGAGGGGTTCAGGGGGGTCCATGGAGAGGGATATAATAGCAATAATAACGAGAGTATAATAGCAAGGAAAGTATATCATTTTCAATATGGAATTTGGAAATTGGAAGGCTTTGATCCCAGCACGGAAAAATACAATCAGCTTATGGCTCCGCCCAGTGTGTTGATGTTCTCTAAGGTCAGGGGCGAGGGGGGGAGTATTGAGAGAAGAGAATCCAGGAGCCATCATGCAACACAGGGTGGAAGAAGATACAGAGAGGAGGGGAGGCGGGGAAGGAGGGAGGGGAGGGAGGGAGAGGGGAGGGAGGGAGAGAGGAGGGGAGGAGGGGAGGAGGAGAGAGGCAGAGATGAAGAACAGAGGAGTGGGAGGAAATTAAGTGGCTTTGGACTTCCAGCCCGCGTTAGAGCAGGAAAGGTCACCTGAAGGAGGGAGAGAGGCAGGAAGAGAGAGAGAGAGAGAGAGAGAGAAGTCGTCTATCCCTCTACCGCTCTTATTCTGCCTCTCTCTCCCCATTGGAGTCAGCAGCAGACATGTAAATGTCATTGAATAAAAAGCTCTCCAACTTCCCAGCCAGGCAGTTTTCACCCAGGATTCTGGCCCACTGCCAGGTGAGGTGGTAGAAAAAGGCATCTTGACTGAGGAATTGCACTGGAGCCCAGCCGAGGAGGAAGAGGAGAGGACGGGAGGACACTGTTTAAACTACCACACATAGAAACAACAGACCAACGGCCATTTTGAAGAGATGGGAGGAGTACTTGGCAGATACCTTACATTTATTTCTTTTGTTATTTGAATAGCAAGACAAGATGTCTCACATTGGAGGATTTGAAATAGACTGTATTGAGTCATGACTCAAAATAGTGTAGATTCATGGAGATCAATTGTGTTATGAGGACTACTAATTTTTTCGGTCTATTTTACTTTAGTCGTCTGTAATTGGAGCTTGTTGTTTTCCGAAAAATGTTATGGTGCAAATGTCGCTCACAGGAGGAGAAAGAAGCAGGAAAAAAGGAAGGGATTTATTTTGTTTTAAATATGCAAATCACAACATCAAATATTTAAGATGGATTTTAAATGTTTCACCATAAATTAGAGCCGGATTAATTTTTAAACCTGAGATGATTCATTGATTAGAAAAAGTTTAATGGTTTAATTAATTCTACCCTCTGGAGACTCGCGTTTAACTCCTCGTAATCTGAACATTTTTCAGTCTTCTTTAAATGCGCATGACGTAAAAAATGTACTAAATCATAAAATGACCACGATATGTCATCATACTGGCTTCCCTGACGAACAATGCCACAGCCAGTATGTTCTCCTTTGAAATTTCCATCCGAGGTCAGAACGTCTTGTTTTGGATTGGATTGTAATATATCTATTTCTTCAAAGCTCCATGACCAGTGCTGAAACATTAGTACATCTTGGAGTTGCATTTGAAAGTGCGATACAGCTTAGAGACCAGAAGGATTTCAAGACGGAGGACAAATTGCCACGTGTACATTAGCTGAGCAATGTACAGTGTAGGACTCGTCGTGGCTTGTCACAATAGAATACTTGCGCTAATTAATACAATTTTGTGCTCGGCTTCGAGTCTGGGCAGGAGGGGGCGGGGCAAAGACAACTCTCTCTGATATTGCAGTACCCATTTAGAACACTTGGTGTCATTGTTACATATAGCATCTTTAATTGCGTGCAAACTCGCCATATTTATCAGAATCTTTAATGCATTCATTTGCATACAAGGAATGTTCTTTTGTGAAATTGGTGCCTAATATTGAACATTAAACTGAGAGTAATAATATTGAAATTCAAAAAAATGCCAAAAATAAAAAAATGTGTATGAAAAATGTATACAAATATGTAAGGAATAATCAATGATTAGGTGTGTGTTGAATGTTTTTAAAGCACAACAGAGAGGCGATCCCCCAGTTTTTTGCTCAAAATCGAGGACAAATTCTAGTCCCTTTTACACACATGAAGCAAAGTTTATGTCTTCAACGCCGTAACTCGTTACAAAGTATGAGATTAAATGTTCGTCTGCCGCATCCCATTCATCAAAATTGTTGTATTCTCCAAATAGGTTGAAAGAAAGAAAAATCAGCAAATCAGCAGTACTCCTTCCTGGTCGTTAGTTCATCAAGTTGATAAGTCAGCTGTGCTCGCTGCAGTTGATAACAAGTACGCTTTGACAGCTGTTGTGCTTTCTTGTTGCTGTGGTTACAAGTTGAGAGGCGGATGAATTTATAAGTGATGAAACTTCAGCCCAACTACATACAACGTTATTCACCCGGACCATTGTATAAATAAATAATTCATAAATAAAAATGAATAAATACATAAATAATGAATATACTGTATATATATATATACGTATATGTATCCTCTTTGGAAGCCATAATAGCAGGTATAGCATGCCCGGACCATTGTATAAATAAATAATTCATAAATAAAAATGAATAAATACATAAATAATGAATATACTGTATATATATATATACGTATATGTATCCTCTTTGGAAGCCATAATAGCAGGTATAGCATGTACTGTATATACAGTATATATACACACTATAGACTACCTGTCCCATGGACATCGTCCCTACACGCCTATTGAAGGATGTCTTTGACACCGTAGGTCCCACTGTCACCCTCATTTTGAACAGTAGTCTAGTGAACAGCTCTGTCCCTTCCTGCTTTAAACATGCAGTAGTGCAACCCACTATCAAAAAACCCAACCTCGACACCACTGTTCTAAATAACTTCCGGCCTATATCAAAGCTCCCATTTCTGTCAAAGGTCCTAGAAAAGATTGTATACTCTCAGCTCCTGTCTTTTATAGAGAATAACAACATCATGGACACATTCCAGTCAGGCTTCAAGAGCACGCCACAGCACTGAGTCTGGCTCTGCTTAGAGTTCTCAAACGACCTTCTGTTCTCCCGTGATTCAGGTAATGTGCAATTTTAGTTCTCCTGGATCTTAGCCTGCGCCTTTGACACTGTGGACCACAATATCTGTTAAGCCGTCTTGAGCACCAGGTCGGTATACAGGGCAGCGCCCTCCAGTGGCTTACATCCTACTTATCTGACAGATCGTCTCTGTAGAGGCTGGAAACCTTCTATCCACGTCAGCTCCCATCACCTGCGGAGTGCCTCAAGGATCAATCCTGGGGCCAATTCTGTTTCCTTATACATGCTCCACTAAGGTTCCATATTTCAAAAACACAATGTGTCTTATCATTGCTACGCTGACGACACCCAGGTGTATCTCCCCATAGAAACAAGTAATAAGAACAACAGCTCCAGTTAGTATCCTCCTTTAAGTGCCTAGACGAGGTCAAAGCGTGGATGGCTTAGAAACTTCCTCCAACTAAATGACGCCAAAACCGAAGTGGTACTATTCGGCCCCTCCAACATCACCAAGGCCAGTGCTGACTGCTTAGGACCCCTTGGGCACCCAACCTTCACCCCCGTGCCAGAAATCTTGGTGTCATCTTTGACCCATGCCTCAAGTTTGACAAATAAATAAACCCTGTTGTGAGAGGTTGCTATTTTCAAACTTACATCAACATCGCCAAAGTAAAACCATTCCTCACACGAAATGATCTAAAAAACCGTTACCCAACTCACTAATCACCTCACGCTAAGATTACTGTAATTCACTATACCTAGGCACCAACCAGTCACATATATCCCGTTACAACTGGTGCAAAACGCAGCTGCCCGGCTTATAACTGGGACTAGAAAAAAGAATGACAGCATCACACCCGTACTGGCATCCCTGCACTGGCTACCTATCAAGTACAAGGATTGATTTTAAAAGTTCTTATGTTTGTTTTAAGCTCTACATGGCCTGGCACCCCAGTACATCTCAGAACTCATTCACCCACTCTCCAATCCCAGGACACTCAGATCCTCTGACCTGCTCCTCCTGTCAGTGCCGTGGTCGAGGTTAAGGGCTCTGGGCGACCGCGCTTTCTCAGTTGCTGCCCCAAAGCTCTGGAACACCAATACCATACTCAATCAGATGTTCCCCGTCCATTGAACTCTTCAAAACAAACTTAAGGACACATATGTTCAGCCTGCATTTGAATGTCTGTGAAGTTTCCTGACTATTTCTATCTATTTGTTTTAACGTATATGATTGTATTGCTTTGTTCTTATTTTTAACTGCTTTTATGTTTTCACTGTACAGCACTTTGGTCATCCAGTGGTTGTTTTAAATGTGCTATATAAATAAACTTGATTTGATTTGATTTGATATATATATACAGTAATATATGCTATACCTGCTATTATGGCTTATATATATATAATATACACACACACTCACACACACACAACACACACACACGCACGCACATACACACGCACACACGCATGCACGCACACACACACACACACACACGAACACACACTCACACACATCACATGTTCATGTTAGGATTATGTTATTATGAGCCATAATATTTATTATTATTACTTTGAGAGAAAAAATACTTAATAATAGTGTGTTTTTTTTATGTATAATAAAAACCCCACGAATGAAATGGTAACGGTGATATCATGTCAGCCATGATTCATAGCGCCCACCATGTGAAGGTACTCTCTCCTCCTACCTTCCCCCACTCCCTACCCCCCCCCCTCCTCCCTCCCTCCCTCCCTCCCTCTTCTCCTCATCCATCTCTCTCATTCCCTGGTGACTAAATTAAACTAAGCAGCACTTCTACGTTGATGAAGTTGTTCTCTGAAATATGTTGCACTCCACTTGGTGAGAAAAGGTTCAAGAAAATTAAAAGTGTGTGTGTGGTGTGGTGTGTGTGTGTGTGTGGAGTTGAGAAATGAGTGTGTGGTGTGTTTGTCTGTGTGTGTGTGTGTGAGTGAGTTGAGTGCGCATGTGTTATTACTCAGTTGGTTTTGTGTGTGTGTGTGGTGGTGTGTGTGCTCTGCGTGCATGTTGGTGTGTGTGTTGAAGTGTGCATGTGTTTGTACATTTGCTTTTTTTGTGGTATATATGTGTGTGTGTGTATGTGTATGTTTGGATGGTATATTTGAGTCTCAGTACATGTTGTTATGTGTTTGTGAAGCATCCTCACTAGTTGCCGCTGTCCCTGACCAGATGAGCTGAGGTGTGTGTTTTCCTGGGGACTGGTGAGAGCGTGACTCACCTTGACAGCAAGACAACACACAGAGACGATACACTTCAACACAGGTTCGCTTCTCCAGGATGAGAGAGAGGAGAAGCCCAGAGATCCTCTTGTTTTCGTCCAAACACAGCAAGCCTCAAGGGACAGCCCGGTGTGTCCCGTGTCAAATGCCGCGTTACAGGAGGACGACTCAATCATTCACTCACAGCTTCACCGTCGAAGACCTCTCCCTGACAGTATGCATGATGTCATCATCAAGACAGAGACAGATACTTCAATATGAACGATAAACACACTTCCTCGTAAGCGTTATGCTCCAACAACGCCAAAAAACATCTGCACTGCAATAACAGAACAAACACCATAATTGAGTGACAATATAAGCTTTTATCTCCCCTCCTCCTATGCTTGACTTGCCAACACTTTTATTTTGACGTTGGTCAGGTGGGTCTATGTGTCACTCTCACTATTTGTGTCCTCATGTTGTGTCTGTTTTGAATGGCAGTAAAGGAACACAATAACCTCCCGCTTATTCTATTGTGTGGCATGATCACTGTGGCAATTGTCGCTACCACGTGCCACCAAAAGTGGCTTCTTCAACACAGGATGAATAATCGAATGATCCAGTCTATTGCAGAGTTTGGAGGTGATTGTTGACAGAGCAGGTGCTAAACCGTTAGCATGCTAGTACTCTCCTGAGTGTGTGTGGTGATGGCCGGTTTAACCTTAGTGCACTGCAGCCCCACCCAACCCCACTCTAACTGGGCCAGGTGAGGCTGCTTACACCAGCCACCAACCACACACACACACACACACACACACACACACACACACACACACACACACACACACACACACACACACACACACACACACACACACACACACACACACACACACACATTAACACATACTCACTGACGTCACATGGTGCTTTTCGTTGGAATTGTTTCTTGACTCAAGTGGTGTGTGTGTTTGTCTGCATTAGCTCAGCTCCTATGGGTGTGAGATGAGTCCTGCTCAGACACTGCTTAGATCTCTGAAATGATCAATACAGAGGATCACTCTCCCTACACCGTAGAGACATGGGGACGTGTGTGTGTGAGTGTGTGTGTGTGTGTGAGTGTGAGTGTGATGTGGTGGCGTGTGTGTGTGTGTGAGTTGTGTGGTTGGTGGTGTGTTTGTGTGTGTGTGTATATGTGTGGAAGTAACCGTACTGGATGTGATAATGGGTTCCCAAATGCACAACTCTTCCCTCTGACTGACTCCTATGACGACACCAGAGAGAGAGAGAGAGAGAGAGAGAGAGAGAGAGAGAGAGAAAGGGGGAGGGAGAGAGGGAGAGAAAGGGAGATAGAGAGAGAGTTATAGTAATTGCATTGTGTGTGTGAGTGTGTGTGTGTCTATGCGAGAGAGAGAGGGAGAGAGAGAGAGATAGAGAGAGGGAGAGAGGGGGGAGAGAAAGAAAGAGAGAGGGAGAGGGAGGGAGAGGAAGAGTTAGGGTAATTGAATTGTGTGTGTGTGTGTGCGTGCGTGTGTGCGTGTGTGCGTGTGTGTGTGTGTGTGTGAGAGAGAGAGAGAGGGAGAGAGGGAGAGAGAGAGAGAAAGAAAGAGAGAAAGAGTTGGCAGGTGTGGAGTGAGCTGTCCTTGCATAAAGACATCCTCCATTGGTTGTGATAGCCAATAGACTTCCACCTTCACCAGCGGAACAACCAATCAAATTCCCCCGGCCGACACCCTTGAGCCAGGGGACCCAGGCATAGTTATCGTAATGAAGGCCGTCTGGCAGGAAGAGTTTAGGGCTGATTCATAGGCACAAGCGTCCCATGCCAACACCCTATTGGCCGGGGGGCAAATCCTTGATGTCCAATGAGAATGCAGCAATTGTCGCGCTTGGTTAAAGTAGTGGTTCTGATGGTTTTACACTTCCTAGTCCATCCTTGTGCACTTTCAAAAGCTACAATGCAAACACACACACACACAAAGACACATACACATACAAGCACACACAATTATAAATACATTTGAATCCATAGTGATTTATAGTGAGTAGAGTGAGCAGTATCCGAGTGGAGTCAGGGGTAATATATCTTGCTCCAGGTACACTGGGAGCTTGTCACGCATCGAACCAAGGACCTTTTGGCCGGGAAGCAATCACCTCGATCCGCAGGTCGAGTACAAGTTTCATCTCTCATCGGGATTTACAAGTCTGGACATAAAATCAGTATTCTGAATGTGTGTGTGTGTGTGTGTGTTTATGTGTGTGTTTATGTGTGTGTGTGTTTATGTGTGTGTGATTGTGTGTGTGTGTGTGTGTGTGTGTGCTCTCCAAGTATTCACTCTTGCCCTGCACATGCGCACGCCACAAATTGTGTTTGAAGTGTGTGTGTGTGTGTGTGTGTGTGTGTTTGCCCTCCTGTGTGTGAGCGGGTGTTTAGGTATGCATGAGTGGTGTACAAACCGAGTGTAACTGCCTGTCGTGTTTTATTCCATTTGAAGCTGCTTTGCCTGACTGCCTAAAGTTTGATGGGAACTCTGAATGAACGGAGTCAGGGCTCTGGGAGAGACTGCAGCAGCCAGTGAAACAGGAAGCAAGAGGTTGAGGTGGAGGTTTATGCTGCTGCAGTAGGCTGTGAGCATCATGTGCTATTCTGTATCTGGTGTATAACTGTGTGTGCATGTGTGTGCGTCTCTCTCTCTCTCTGTGTGTGTGTGTGTGTGTGTGTGTGTGTGTGTGTGTGTGTGTGTGTGTGTGTGTGTGTGTGTGTGTGTGTGTGTGTGTGTGTGTGTGTGTGTGTGTCATGTAATTATCAGGGTGTTAGTACACTGATGGTCCACTGGGACACTCATCCCTCGACTGTCATCGGTACACTCCCACTGGGCCCATTTGTGTGTGTGTGTGTGTGTGTATATGTGTGTGTGTGTGTGTGTTTGGTTGTGTTGTGTGTGGTTGTGTTGTGTGTGTGTTGTGTTGTGTTGTGTTGTGTGTTGTGTGTTGTGTTGTGTTTGTCTGTTTGTGTTGTGTTGTGTTGTGTTGTGTTTTGTGTTGTGTGTTGTGTTGTGCTGTGTGTGTGTGTGTGTGTGTGTGTGTGTGTGTGTGTGTGTGTGTGTGTGTGTATGTGTTTGGTTTGTGTTTGTGTTTGCAATGTTAATTCCCAGCCACTCCCAACAAAAATGTGTTTCATATTAACTGTGGCCGCATCTTACAAGATTCTCCGACAACTTAGTTGTGCTTAGTTGTTTCTCTATCTCAATGACCAACTCTGTAACCTCATTCTCTGAACAGAGCCTCAAAACCCAGACCATTAGAACAATTAGCCACGACACTTCTCACAGTGTTCACACAAAATGCAAATGTCTATATGCAGGGGGGGGGGCGGGGAAGGAACAGGCGTGTGAATATTTCAAATGAGCTCTGGGCCACTATCGTACACCACCAATAGTGTGCAATGGTCTATGTATGGCTGAGGAGGGTCCAAGAGTGCTGTGTCTACTGTGGCATTGATCTAAGCCATTAGACGATACCATTCACAGAGCTGTTATACAAGTTGATGGCATCTTTCAGGACACCAGCTCTGTAAGTCTCTCCACGTATAGACAGGGGGCTGAAGAGGAATGAGATGTCAATGGAAAGACTGTAGAGAGTCCCATTTGAAAGGAATAGTGAAAGGGTGAAGGAGTCACAATACCGATATGTACAGGTACGGCCTGTTTGGGGTCAATGGCTCCGTGACAGTCATGACAATTACAGAAGCATTGGCTTTGTCTTGTCTGCCATGGTGTCCTATACTATTTGAGCTTGATGTGAACCACTGAGCTTTTCTATATTTTTAAGAGGGTGACGGAGCTGGATTCAAATAATAACACTGGACGAAGCAGGTGCCTGGAACACCATAGATCATGGAGCCACAGTGGATGGGCCAGGCCAGCGTGAGGATAACATAACAATGCGTGCTGCGTTCACCCGAAAATGGTTTAGTCAACTATGTTCCCACCGTCAGACCCTACAACACATTTTGAATTAAGCTGGGAGCCGGGTTTCATCACTGACAACCTCCATCGCGGCTGACAGGTTTAATCACTGACAACCTCCATCGTGGCTGACTTCCATGTTTGTATTCACCAAGTGCCACCCGCCAGCACAGAATTCTGATGAATGTCGATATAGAGTCACATAAAAGTTGGGCGAATAAGCAAAAAAATCTGATTCGGGCCACTTCTGCTTGCGGTGTGAATGGCGGTTAAAAATAAACTGCAGTCTAGAGTGATTGCAGATGCATTATTGCATGTAAGCGTGGCTGATGTTTGTGCTGGTTAGATGGGGCAATAGTGGAGTCATGATGGTGCTTGGGGAGGGTGGGGGTAGAAAAAGTTGATGCTTGGGGTGTGTGTGGGGGGGCCATTGTGCTACTGCCCACAGGGCGGGCAGTAGCACTTGCCATTGTATCTCATTGTGGCATCGACCATTGGAGCCTCCGATGCAGTCCGTTTTGGTGGTTTCTTGGGGGAACATTGCAATGCATTTATCCCTGAGAGAGTTATGGGAGGGGTGAGGCCTGACTTGGGACCACATGATGCAGTGATTTGGGACAAGTAGTCATGTGCCCGTTCGAAAACATGCCTGTTTGAAGTGTGCCGGCTCAAAACGGGCCGATTGCGTGGCCTCCGTTATCGCTGCTTGCAGCATTCTCATGAACTGTAGATCCAAACACTTCCTTGGGTCCTCTGCAATACAACTGCCAAGTGTGAAGTCGATTGGATGAACGGTTACAGAGAGATTCGAAGGACACATACATACAGAGTTACATATAGATTATATTTAGATGTCAGTTTTCACAGCTCCCTTCTTGTCAGGAGATGTTTTGCTGTCAGCATCTAACCAATGCTGAGGGAGTTCCTTCCACCCGCTCAACCCTTCCTCAAGCCAAGTGAAGAATCATTTTCAGTGTGGACGTGAAAGTTAGCTTCACTGGAAGCAATCGTTGCTGGTTCTGAGGACATCATAGCTGAGGACTGCATGGCTGTGACATGCAAGAATGCTGTTCCCTCAGTGCCTTGAAAGGACATCAGGTGTGACAGTGATTAAATGGTGGAGCCGGACAGGGAGGAGAAATTGGAATGCTGAACGAGACCATCATATCTAATGTGAATACTAGGTGAATACTATAATAAACATGTTTTTCTCATATCTGTGTGTCCAGGAAATATTTTACATTGACAGCAACGCTATGTATGCAGTCTGTCCAGTTTTAATGCAAATACTTACAATTTGCAGTGTGTCAGAGGACATTGTAGAGATTGACTGACTGTGTGTGTTGACGTGTGAGTGTTAAAGGTTATTCTGCACGGATGGTATATTGTTATGAGAAATTGTTTGACTCTTTTTTTTTTAATAAGCAGGTTAGAGTGCACACTGCCAATCCCCCGTGGCTTGTGTGAAATTGTGTGACATTCACCACAACTACGACTACGACGATATGCCCACTGCAGCTTCCTTAATGTCCTCCCCTCATCAATACACACCCAGACGCCACCGAGACGGACACACACAGGTGTCACTCAGAGCACTAATTGCGTAGTGGGGCTCGGCTAGCCGACTTATCTTCACGGGTTTAGTCCATAGATCCCCAAACATCCATCCCAGAGTCCTAGGGAGCTAGTGGTGCCTGTCACAGCTGGGATGCTCTCTCTCTCTCTTTTCTCTGTATCTCTCTCTCTCGCTCTCTCTCTCTCTCTCTATCTGTGTCTCTCTCGCTCTCTCTCATTCACATTCAAGGCTGGAGAGACAGGAATGACAGTATGCTGAAACTCTAATGTGATATTCAACCTGATAAGATTCCACGTTCCGCATGTTCAGAGACATGCACATCTCAGCAGATTGTTGAGCATCGGCGGAGGGCTCTTGCCACAAAGATCACCGGAGAAGAAAATGTTTGGGTTTCTTTTGTCATTCCAAATATGGACAGTGTCTTGTTCACTGCAAAGTTGCTAAGACAGTGCGTGGGTCGACACAGTGAAAGGGTTCAAGTTTCAAGTATTTTTAGTATAAGAAGTGAGTGAAAAACCTTTTGTGCAAAACGCCCGACAGCCGACAGTAATTATAAAAGAATACAAAATAGAAATAGAACTATAAATATAAATTCTGTGTAAAATAAGAATAAAATAAAATGAAATGGAATATACAAGAAAATATCCAGGTGAGCAGTACACATATAAATCAATGTACTAAAATATACATTGTTATATGCTGACATTCACAGAATGTCACAGAATACCTTCTCAGACAGTCAACACAACACTAGCACCAGCAATTGGCACCAGGACTAGCACTAACACCAGTACTAGCACCAGCACTAGCAGTAACACTAGCACTAGCACTAGCACTGGCAGTAACACTAGCACTAGCAGTAACACTAGCACTAGCAGTAACACTAGCACTAGCACTAGCACTGGCAGTAACACTAGCACTAGCACTAGCAGTAACACTAGCACTAGCACTAGCAGTAACACTAGCACTAGCACTAGCAGTAACACTAGCACTAGCACTAGCAGTAACACTAGCACTAGCACTAGCACTAGCAGTAACACTAGCACTAGCACTAGCAGTAACACTAGCACTAGCACTAGCAGTAGCACTAGCACTAGCACTAGCAGTAACACTAGCACTAGCACTAGCAGCAGTAGCACTAGCACTAGCACTAGCAGTAACACTAGCACTAGCACTAGCACTAGCAGTAACACTAGCACTAGCACTAGCAGTAACACTAGCACTAGCACTAGCAGTAACACTAGCACTAGCACTAGCAGTAACACTAGCACTAGCACTAGCACGCAGACACTAGCAGTAACACTAGCACTAGCAGTAGCACTAGCAGTAGCACTAGCACTAGCACTAGCAGTAACACTAGCACTTAGCACCAGGACCAGCACTAGCAGTAACACTAGCACTAGCACCAACACTTAGCACTACTACCAGCACTAGCACCAGCAGTAACACTAGCACTTAGCACCAGGACTAGCACTAGCACTAGCAGTAACACTTAGCACTAGCACGTAGACATTGATGCCGAACTTGTTCCCCTCCCCCCTGGAACCAACCACATGGTGAGGAGATGCTCAGCGTGACATTGCTGCTGATTGGACAGGAAGCTCCTCAGAGAACTCGTACGCACAAATGCTCAGGCTCTCGCTGACAGACTCACAGTCGATATTCACAATAGCTTTTTGTCTTCGCCTGCTTGCCGTCATCCATCAACGCTTCCACGGTTATAAATCGTCCATAATTGAAAAAAAATGAAAAGAAAATGGCTGCACTTGGAAGATAATTAAGAGTAATTAAGAAGCTTTCAAACGCATCCACCCTTCTCGTGCTGACACCTCTTCAATATCGCAAACATAATCAGTGTTATTTGTGGCCGTGTTAAATGAAGCATGGGCCACTGCTTAGACAATTAATGAATCAGCCAAAAGGATCGAAAAAGAATTACGTGGTGCGTTCAATAGGGATGAACACTGAATCATTAGCAAGTCATATAAATGATTAACAGCACAATCATATAAAAGGAGAGCCACAATAATATTACCAAGGATTTATACAGGGATGCATACAACATCAGCGGCACAAGATGATGGCTTTGTTTTTCATGTTCCTGCTTCTGCACAAACAACCAGTAGGGGTTCGGAGGCCAACAGACAATGGCTAATCACATTGACGTAAACAAGTGGCAGTCTCTGGGTGGCGTTAAAGGTTTCCGTATATCCGCTGCACGGTAATAGATAAATAGCTCTTCCTGTTTCCTGTTGTATGAAACAATTACAGTATCAGCAGGGAGACCATCGGGTAAACCAGATATAAACATGGAGACATAGATACAGAGAGAAGAGCGTTTACAACACAAGCTCAGGCAGAGATTAAAAAACAATCACTGACGTCATGGTTAACGAAGCCATCGCTCTCCCTCTCTCTCTCTCTCTTTGTCTCTCTCTCGATATTTGTCTTTGAGAATTGAAGAATTTACCATTCGGCAAGTTAGTTTCCACGCTATGTGATCTGTAATGTGTAATTATGTGGAGATGTATTAAAAACAAGCAGCGATAATTAGCTCTTTTGTCGTAACGACAGCAATGAAACCACAGTATGGCAGAAGAGTCAGTGCTGAAGGATTTGATTATTTTCCTATTAGGGGGGCGGGGGGGGGAATATAAGAGGACGATAACAAAACATTGGTCCATCAGCAATAACCCCGCCAGGCTTCACAAACAATATAGCCCGATTAGACAAATGTAATCAACATCCTTCTCGTTTCATCAAACTTATTTATTTTATTTGAGCCAGCTTGCATTTTGTGTACCAAGCAGCCATTAAACCGCACTGAGTCAAAATGACTTGTGTCTTAATAAAACCTCCCAGGGAAGGAACCTCCCAGAATTACAGCGGTTGGTTTGGAAGAAAAGAGGCTTTGGTTAATCGGCGGTGCGTGTTAGGAGCTGTCGTGTCCTGGTGGTACACAGCTAACACCACAGGCTGACGGCGCCACATATTTGTCAGCCTTGGAATTGGAAACAAGTCACAGCTGAGCTGCTTCTAATTCCTCCTGCTGTGGAAAAATAGTTCCATGCGTGATTGATGAGGTGTATTAACCAATCAGGGCTCTCCAGAGATAATAGGAAAATTGTTTGTGTTGGGTTTTTTTGTCTTAATTGTTTTGCTTGGTTGGTTGTCTTTTATTTAATGTGTTGTCCTTTCCCCCCCCCCCCCTTTTTTTATTGTCTTTGCAATGATTTGTTGCCTACATTTGTAAGCATGTCATAGTGTGGGATTTGTTCGTTTTGTTCGTTCATTTCAATCTTTAAACTTATTAAACCAGGTTCAGATGTACATAATATACCTTTTGAACACCATGTCCCTTCTTCTTATGCACCTCCATTTGTCTGCCAGTTGGCCGACATAATATCCCCTCAACATTGAAAATAGGGCTCCCTATTATACCACCAGGTGCGAGGGTGATTATCCATTATACGCCATTTCAAAATGGCGTGACAAAAAATGTCACATAGTGACATCACAAATGGGAGTGTCCACCAAGATGTATCATGATTTGATCCGTCGACCAGCCTACCCAGTGGACTGTCCCAACTCCTAGGCTTATCTATCCATAATACATCCCGGTGGACACTCCCACATGCCATGTCACATGACAATTTCAGTCACGTGACAATTTTGAAACGGCTTGTAATGGCTAATCACACAATGAAACAGCCCTATGCTTCCCTCTGTGGAGGACCAAAGCACTAACCTTAACATTGTCAACCGTTCTCTTTTCTGAACTCTCGGAGCAGGAGGCCTTCATCACAGAGGTGTACAACACAGGTAAACATCATGAGACACACCTGTGTCGCCGTTCGTTACGTCATTGACGCATAAATGCATGGCTGCTGCAATTAATTTTTGCGATAAATACATTGTGACACACTCAGGGGGGTGACGAGTGTTCACAAGACTGAAATGAATGAATTCAAGTTCCACACCAGGATTCAATGAAATACACACTTTATCAACTGTAATGGGGAGGGAAAGTTCATGGTTAATAGCAGTGCCAAGTCCGTAATCCAATCGATTCGTCGTAGTCCATAAGCAGGGTCTAACAGAGTCTCATACAGATTGTGCTAGGCAGGCGAGGGTCATACACAAAACTGGTTCTCAGACATTCAAAGGCAAAGGCACACAGCCACTTGTTTTACTCTCACAGAACTCACACAGCGCATTAATCTCAACTCTTCCTCTTCCTCTTCCTCTTCTTCTTCTTCTTCATCTTCACTTCCAGTGAACGGAGATCATGGTTCACTGATGTTCTCTGTATGGAAGGGGCAGAGGTGGTAAAGTCTTATTAGAGGTTTTTTCCTAGTAAACCATAAAAGGCACTAGAGCAATGGATTCGTCTCTGGTGATAGGGGATTTATTTTAATTAGGCGTCTAAATTAGTCTTGAAGAAATAGTTTACCTGCAAGAATTACGGTATATATATATACTTTTATTGATAAAATTACAACATTACTGTAATTGAATTAGCTCTAAATAGTCTGGAGAATAGTTTCCTGCAAGTCGGCTTTGAAAATCCATCTCAACATTGAGTGACGATTTCATCATGTCCTCAGTGATTTGCGCAAAAGTTGTGGAGACATCTGCAAAGATTAAAACAGTTTCCATGGACGGGGAAACCACTCAAAAAACAGAAGCCGAATCGCTTCTAATGGAGGTGTATTATGTTCATTATGGCTCAAGCACTGCTAAGTTTAGCTGCGCTAGCCCCTGTGGTGCTTAATGATTAGAAATGCTAACACAGCGCACTGCTGGCACTAATAAACACAGCCAGGGCGATGGATTAACCCTATGTGGTGAGGGCTGCTATTCCCTGTGTAGCATAGGAGTGCTTACACTGCCCGGCGTTTCAACATGGAGATATCAGGCCATGTCCCAAATCACTCCCGGAGGAGGAGCTAGAGCCCTGAGCCACCCTGCCCGGTCCAGGCGAATGTTGGTCCGTGCAACATTGTGAGAGATGATGGTCAAGGCAACATGGTCCACCACCTACAACAGGTCTACTGGTCGAGTTAACAACCACTGAAGCTGCCTGTACCCACGAACGGACCCTGCCAGGCAAGATGCGACGATCGTGACGCGATGTGAGGAGAGGGCCTTTGCCTAGCCAAAGGATGCGAGATGCCAGTGCAGGGAGAATCAGGCCACCAAAAGAGTATATTGGTGACCAGTGATTGTGGAAGAAGTAGGGGAGCAGGAACAGGACCCGCCGTACGTCACTGTGGTGTGTGTTTGATGGCTGGTTTAGTCAGCCTACTGTCCTTGGGAGGAGCCCCATGAAAGCCACGTGTATGTGGCATTGTAGCATTAGCCACGCTACAGTCACTAACCGAGCATATTTATCAACATGCATTGCTTTGACAGAAAGATGGCGGACGGATAAGAGGATAATTCCAAAATATTTGAATGAATGATCATGAATGATTGGGCAGCATTTGCATAGTATTAGACTATTAACTATTGACAAGTATTTTCAATGGAGTACAGTTTATGTTTCCTTATGACAACAGGCCATGAGACAAATCCATGAGTTGTGGTGAATTATGTTTCCTTATGACAACAGGCCATGAGACAAATCCATGAGTTGTGGTGCAAAAATATGTTGTCATTATTTTAATATATATATTATATGTTATTAATGAGGGAAAATGCGCTCATTAAGATAAGATAAGATAAGATAAGAGAGAACTTTATTAATCCCAAAGGAAATTCTTGTGCCAGAGGTTGCATAGCAATATAGTACAATAGAAATCAACAAAGTAATAAAAATAAGAGATAAGGAAGGAGAGAGAAGAGGAGAGAGGAGAGAGGAGAGGAAGAGAGGAGAGGAGGAGAAGAGAGGAGAGAGGAAGAGAGGAGAGGTATTCAGGCGGCGAAAACAAATTGGCATAATTGAAGTGTAATACTGTGATGATAATAATAATAATAATGGTTAGGGGACGTATTGCACATGATAGAAAGAATATTAAGAATATTGTAGATAATGTTGAAAGGTAATGTAGGAGAGGTATTGGACATAACATGAAGAATATTGCACACGATGATGAGAGGAGATTAATATACAGTACATGTATTTATACATGTTGTGGCAGCCGGCCACCGAGGAGCATAAGAGGAGAGCTATGGAAGTCGAAGTGGTGGTGGACGTGGACGTTGAACTGGTGGAAGTGGAAGTGGACGTGGAAGTGGAAGTGGAAGAAGATGAAGAAGAAGAAGAAGAGGAAGAGGAAGAGGAAGAGTTGAGATTAATGCGCTGTGTGAGTTCTGTGAGAGTAAAATAAGTGGCTGTGTGCCTTTGCCTTTGAACGTCTGAGAACCAGTTTTGTGTATGACCCTCGCCTGCCTAGCACAATCTGTATGAGACTGTGCTAGACCCTGCTTATGGACTACGACGAATCGATTGGATTACGGACTTGGCACTGCTATTAACCATGAACTTTCCCTCCCCATTACAGTTGATAAAGTGTGTATTTCATTGAATCCTGGTGTGGAACTTGAATTCATTCATTTCAGTCTTGTGAACACTCGTCACCCCCCTGAGTGTGTCACAATGTATTTATCGCAAAAATTAATTGCAGCAGCCATGCATTTATGCGTCAATGACGTAACGAACGGCGACACAGGTGTGTCTCATGATGTTTACCTGTGTTGTACACCTCTGTGATGAAGGCCTCCTGCTCCGAGAGTTCAG
>PIJE02002426.1:7552-58835 GCA_002895965.2 Coryphaenoides rupestris | reverse complement strand
CATGGTGTTACAGGTTATTACAGGTGTGTATTTGGATGTGTGTTACAGGTGTGTGTTACAGGTGTGTATTACATGTGTGTTACAGGTGTGTGACTTACAGGTGTGTATTACAGGTGTGTGTTACAGGTGTGTATTACATGTGTGTTACAGGTGTATTACAGGTGTGTTACAGGTGTGTGTTACAGGTGTGTATTACAGGTGTGTATTACAGGTGTGTGTTACAGGTGTGTATTACATGTGTGTTACAGGTGTATTACAGGTGTGTGTTACAGGTGTGTGTTACAGGTGTGTATTACAGGTGTGTATTACAGGTGTGTGTTACAGGTGTATTACAGGTGTGTATTACAGGTGTGTGTTACAGGTGTATTACAGGTGTATTACAGGTGTATTACAGGTGTGTATTACATGTGTGTGTTACAGGTGTGTATTACAGGTGTGTATTACAGGTGTGTGTTACAGGTGTATTACATGTGTGTTACAGGTGTATTACAGGTGTGTATTACATGTGTGTGTTACAGGTGTGTATTACATGTGTGTTACAGGTGTATTACAGGTGTGTATTACATGTGTGTTACAGGTGTATTACAGGTGTGTATTACAGGTGTGTGTTACAGGTGTATTACAGGTGTGTATTACAGGTGTGTGTTACAGGTGTATTACAGGTGTGTATTACATGTGTGTGTTACAGGTGTGTGTTACAACTTGGCGATTATGAAACTCGTTCTATTCGTCTCGTAACTCTGAATGCTCTAAACCTGCTCTATTCTTATCTTCAGGTACCACAGTGATATATTGCTGTCTCTCCTTCAACAAATGTACTCTTTGTAAGTCGCTTCGGATAAAAGCGTCTGATAAATGCCCTCAGTGTAAATGTAAATGTAAATGTAAATGTAAATGTACCTTCCTGCCACCTCCAGACGGTGATGGTATGCTCTGGCTCCACCCCCACCGAGAGCAGTAGTTTCCCCGTGGCACTGAAGTTGGCGTAGCTCACACCTTTACCATGGCAACAGCGCAGGATGGACAAGGTCTGCTTGGTCCTCGCGTCCCAGACGTGGATGGACGGCGCGAGACCTGCGGGGAAACAGACACCATGGCAACCAGGACCATGGCAACCAGGACCATGGCAACCAGGAACCATGGCAACCAGAAACCATGGCAACTGAGACTAGACTGGTTTGGAAGGTTGTGGATCCAGAGGAGAGGAGGAGGAGAACCTGAGGAGAGGAGGAGGTGGTTCTAGGGTTCTCTTGGGCCTGATGTAGACATCATATGTAACTATGGTAACAGTGCTAGGGCCACTCAGAGGGAGACTTGGTTTGGTGTGATCATAGGTACCCATGGTAACCATGCTGATTACTGGCGATACTCCAGACCAACGTCTGCCAGGAGGTTAATAATGACACCCTGATGGAGTAACCTGATGGTGTAATCTGATGGAGTAACCTGATGGTGTAACCTGATGGTGTAACCTGATGGTGTAATCTGATGGAGTAACCTGATGGAGTAACCTGATGGAGTAACCTGATGGTGTAATCTGGTGGTGTAATATGATGGTGTAATCTGATGGTGTAATATGATGGTGTAATCTGATGGTGTAACCTGATGGTGTAATCTGGTGGTGTAATCTGATGGAGTAACCTGATGGTGTAATCTGATGGTGTAACCTGATGGTGTAATCTGATGATTTAATGTGATGATTTATCATGTAGGTTAATCTGATAGATGGTAGGGGGCGTGGTCTTACCTGGCAGGTCGCTCAAGTCACCTGGAGATGAGGTAGCGGCGTCACATGACATGAGCAGTGAGAGAAACAGACAGGTAATGGTTTACATGCAGGTGATATGCGTGGAGACTGGCGGCCAATCAGAGCAGGAATGAAGAAGCAGGGTTGGGATGTCTTAAATGGACTCAATTAGCCAATCACCTTCAATGGCTCCCTATCAGTGCATCCAGATCTGTTTGTGGGGCGGCAGTAGCTCAGGAGGTAAGAGCTGTTCTCTGGCAACAGGAAGGTTGCTGGTTCAATCCCTGGGCTCCACCCTAGCTAAGTGTGGAGGTGTCCCTGAGCAAGACACCACCTAACCCTACCTGCTCCACCCTAGCTAAGTGTGGAGGTGTCCCTGAGCAAGACACCACCTAACCCTACCTGCTCCTCCTAGCTAAGTGTGGAGGTGTCCCTGAGCAAGACACCACCTAACCCTACCTGCTCCTCCTAGCTAAGTGTGGAGGTGTCCCTGAGCAAGACACCACCTAACCCTAACTGCTCCTGACCGCCGTCAGTGTATGAATGGGTAAATGTGAGGCAACAAAAAGGGCTTAAGGATGAAAGCGCAATATGAATGCAATCCATTTACCATTCTAGCACATCCTGATCAGTTTCTAGCACATCCTGATCAGTTTCTAGCACATCCTGATCAGTTTCTAGCACATCCTGATCTATTGAGTGTGTGAAGGGAACCAAGGGTCCAGGTGGAGCCGTACCAATCTGTCCCGTGGCGATAACGTTCTGGTACTTGGGGTGCTGGTTGACGGTCAAACACAGAATGTCGTCAGTGTGCTCCAGGTAGAAGCTCTGGACTCCTGTTGGGAAGAGAGGAGGTTCTGTTGAGGAGAGTCTGGTGAGGTATTGATGGTGGTGGTGTTGAAGATGGAGGCGGTGAAGGGTGGTGTTAGTAAGGGGTGGAGGTAGAGAAAGTGGAGGTCCTGACCGGAGGAGAGGTTCTGTACGATGGCGGTGGCGGCGGTGTGGAAGATGATGTCAGCTCCGTCGTTGAGGTAGTGGAGATTGTTCCTGCAGTCGAGACCCCGGTAGCCGAACACATGGTCCAGCACTAGCTCCTACACACACACACACACCACACCACACACACTACACGGTTAACCAGGTGAAGGTTAACCAGTTGAGACTAACCAGGAGAAGAGACCTGTCCTCCAGAGGAGTGAGGAGGAGGAGGAGGAGGAGCAGGAGGAGGAGGAGGAAGGTTAACCAGGTGAGACTCACCTCCACAACTTTCTTCTTCTTCGTCACGTTGTTCTTAAGAAGCTTTTCTGGAAGAGGAGGAGCTCTGCTGACAGGAGGTCTACACACACACACACACACACACACACACATTATATATACACACACACACACACACACACACACACACACACACACACATGTTTTGATTAGGTAGAGGGAGGAGTGAGGAGGGGTGAGGAGGAGGAGGAGGAGTGAGGAGCAGGAGGAGGAGGAGAGACCTGTCCTCCAGAGGAGCGTCCCGGTGCTGCAGGTGTGGTTTGGTTCCTGTCATGTTCCTGATGCTGGCGGAGAACATCTTAGTGACGTAGTCCAGAGACTTCTCCTGCGCTACGTCACTGTCGTAGCCTGGAGGGAGCACAATGCTACGTTATAGAGCTACTAGGAGCTAGCCTGGAGGGAGCACAATGCTACGTTATAGAGCTACTAGGAGCTAGCCTGGAGGGAGCACAATGCTACGTTATAGAGCTACTAGGAGCTAGCCTGGAGGGAGCACAATGCTACGTTATAGAGCTACTAGGAGCTAGCCTGGAGGGAGCACAATGCTACGTTATAGAGCTACTAGGAGCTAGCCTGGAGGGAGCACAATGCTACGTTATAGAGCTACTAGGAGCTAGCCTGGAGGGAGCACAATGCTACGTTATAGAGCTACTAGGAGCTAGCCTGGAGGGAACACAATGCTACGTTATAGAGCTACTAGGAGCTAGCCTGGAGGGAACACAATGCTACGTTATCGAGCTACTAGGACCTAGCCTGGAGGGAACAAATGGATGCTCATGCTATGAGCTAGCATGTGTTCCAGACCTCCATCCTCCTCCGGGTCGTCGTCCGACTCCTCGCTGTCCACAGCTTTGCTCTCCTTGTGTCCTGGCGCCTCCAGAGACCAGATCATAAGAGCAGTGTCGGCTCCGCCCACCGACAGCAGCAGGGCGTCGTCATTGGTCCACCGGACATTGGTGACGTTGGCGCTGTGGCCCACGTACTTCTTGAACTTAGCAAACTGCCCCTGGGGTCAGAGGTCACACAGGGAGAATTTTAACACTTAACTTTCGTAACTTGTTTTAACTCACCTCAGAGGGGTAGTTAAAACATGTTAACATTTACATTTAGGGCATTTGTCAGACGCTTTTATCCAAAGCGAATTACAAAGAGTACATTTGTTGAAGGAGAGACGGCAATATATCACTGTGGTACCTGAAGATAAGAATAGAGCAGGTTTAGAGAATTCAGAGTTGCAAGGTTGCCTACATAGTAGCTGGGATAAGAGCAGACGTGCCTTACATGCCTAAGGTGTTAACTCACCCTGGACGGGTAGTTAACAGGTAGAGGGGCAATTAAAGGTGTTAACTCACCCTGGATGGGTAGCTGAAGAGTTTGATGAAGCCGAAGTCATCTCCTGTCGCCAGCAGCTGCCGGTCTCTGGTCAGACAGGAAGCGTTGACCAGGCTGAGCGCGGGCCAGATGCCCTCACAGGTCGGGCCCAGAACACTGGTCCAGGACGCCCAGTCCACCTTCTCAAACTGTAGACACATACACATGTGTCTGGTTTGGTACAGTTTGGTACGGTTTTGTGTGTGTGTGTGTGTGTGTGTGTGTGTGTGTGTGTGTGTGTGTGTGTGTGTGTGTGTGTGTGTGTGTGTGTGTGTGTGTGTGTGTGTGTGTGTGTGTGTGTGTGTGTGTGTGTACCTCTGTAGTGTTGATGTTCTGTTTGCGACCCCGAGGAGCTTCAAAGAACAGCTGCTCCTTGGCTCCCGAGTTCACCTGCAGAAGTTTACCTGCGGTACGTATAACACATGATATATAGTATATCATACATATACGATAAACACATAATATATAGTATATCATACATATACATATAACACATGATATATAGTATATCATACATATACATATAACACATAATATATAGTATATCATACATATACATATAACACATGATATATAGTATATCATACATATACATATAACACATGATATATAGTATATCATACATATACATATAACACATAATATATAGTATATCATACATATACATATAACACATGATATATAGTATATCATACATATACATATAACACATGATATATAGTATATCATACATATACATATAACACATAATATATAGTATATCATACATATACATATAACACATGATATATAGTATATCATACATATACATATAACACATGATATATAGTATATCATACATATACGTATAACACATGATATATAGTATATCATACATATACATATAACACATAATATATAGTATATCATACATATACATATAACACATGATATATAGTATATCATACATATACATATAACACATGATATATAGTATATCATACATATACATATAACACATGATATATAGTATATCATACATATACATATAACACATGATATATAGTATATCATACATATACATATACGTATAACACATGATATATAGTATATCATACATATACATATAACACATGATATATAGTATATCATACATATACATATAACACATAATATATAGTATATCATACATATACATATAACACATGATATATAGTATATCATACATATACATATAACACATGATATATAGTATATCATACATATACATATAACACATGATATATAGTATATCATACATATACATATAACACATGATATATAGTATATCATACATATACATATAACACATGATATATAGTATATCATACATATACATATAACACATGATATATAGTATTATACAGTACTAGAGTCATATATACATGATGTACTAGATAGTAATATATACATGATGTACTAGTACTAGATAGAGTCCTGTATACATGAGGCACTAGTACTAGAGTCCTGTACTGTGTACTGTGAGTCGTACCGCGGGAGTCCCAGTCGATGTGGGTGATGTAACCCGAGGCTCCTTTACAGATGCCCACCCTCTTACTGGTCAGCACGTTGTAGATGTCAACGAATGAGTCGTGGGACGCCACGGCCAGGTACTTCCCTGAGTCTGGACACAGCAACACTTAGCTGCACACTTAGTTGTACATTTCGTTATACAATTAGTTATACAATTCGTTGGGTAGTCGTATACTCATATACTTTACTTTGCTTCGTCACACACTGAATCATACACTTAGTTGCAATGCAATTAAATTGTATTTGTATAGCCCTTAATCACAAGACAGTCTCAAAGGGCTTTACAGGCCAGATTATTATGTGCCAAAGGTGATTTATGACACCCCCTAGTTGCACACTTGTTATATACTTATTAATGAACATATTTCTATATTTAAATGATTGGATAGTCGACAGGAAGTGGTTTAATATCTAACAGGAAGTGGTGTGCATCCAACAGGAAGTGGTGTGCGTCCAACAGGGACTGCACCTTGTGAGAAGCGTATGTCAGAGATGAGCTCCTTGCGGTGGTGGAAGGAGACGAGGTCCTCCAGAGTGTCTGCATTGACCACCAGGAAGCTGCCATCATTCAGCCCCACGGCCAGAGCCTTCCCGTCCGGGGAGAAGGCACAGCAGCGACTCCCTGGAACACACCAGAACCACACTTAGCAGAGGGTTCTACCTTATAGAACCACACTGAAGGTACGCTAGAAGAGGGTTCTACCTTATAGAACCACACTGAAGGTACGCTAGAAGAGGGTTCTACCTTATAGAACCAGACTTAAGGTAAGCTCTACCTTTCTTGAGTTTGCGCACGGCGACCATCCGGTGATTGGCTGACAGCTCCCAAATCCGCAGAGTTTTGTCGTCGCTCACCGTGGCAACCACTGGGAGGAGGGGGTGGGCCGCCAGACCCCACACCTCCCCCTCCATGTGACCCTGGATCAACCAATCACACGCCTACGCCTTCATATCACTCTCTCATTTAAGATACAACTAAATACACAAATACAATATAATACTACAAATACAATACAATACAAATGTACAACCAGTGGTAAAGTACCTGAACCAGTAGGGTCATAGGTCGACCTGAAGCAGTAAGGTCATAGGTCTACCTGAACCAGGAGGGTCATAGGTCTACCTGAACCAGTAGGATCATAGGTCTACCTGAAGCAGTAGGATCATAGGTCTACCTGAACCAGGAGGGTCATAGGTCTACCTGAAGCAGGAGGGTCATCGGTCTACCTGAAGCAGGAGGGTCATAGGTCTACCTGAACCAGGAGGGTCATAGGTCTACCTGAACCAGTAGGGTCATAGGTCTACCTGAAGCAGTAGGGTCATAGGTCTACCTGAACCAGCAGGGTCATAGGTCTACCTGAACCAGTAGGGTCATAGGTCTACCTGAAGCAGGAGGGTCATCGGTCTATCTGAAGCAGGAGGGTCATAGGTCTATGTGAAGCAGGAGGGTCGTAGGTCTACCTGAAGCAGGAGGGTCATCGGTCTACCTGAAGCAGGAGGGCCATAGGTCTACCTGAACCAGGAGGGTCATAGGTCTACCTGAACCAGGAAGGGTCATAGGTCTACCTGAACCAGGAGGGTCATAGGTCTACCTGAAGCAGGAGGGCCATAGGTCTACCTGAACCAGGAGGGTCATAGGTCTACCTGAACCAGGAGGGTCATAGGTCTACCTGAAGCAGTAGGGTCATAGGTCTACCTGAACCAGGAGGGTCATAGGTCTACCTGAAGCAGGAGGGTCATAGGTCTACCTGAAGCAGGAGGGTCATAGTCTACTGAAGCAGGAGGGTCATAGGTCTACTGAAGCAAGGAGGGTCATAGGTCTACCTGAAGCAGGAGGGTCATAGGTCTACCTGAAGCAGGAGGGTCATAGGTCTACCTGAACCAGGAGGGTCATAGGTCTACCTGAAGCAGGAGGGTCATAGGTCTACCTGAAGCAGGAGGGTCATAGGTCCACTCTTGTCTATCTCCAGGATCTCTCCATTCTTGGTGCCCACCAGGATGTGTCCGTGGCCCAGAGAGATGGCTCTGATGGAGGGGTTGTCTTCCAGAAGCAGACCTACACACACACACACACACACACACGCACACACACACACACACACACACACACACACACATTATACTTGTGTGTGTGTGTGTTGTGTGTGTGTGTGTGTGTGTGTGTGTGTGTGTGTGTGTGCGTGTATAATGTGTGTGTGTGTGTGTGTGTGTGTGTATACCCTTGGACGAGGGGGACAGGGAGGCCCTCTTGATAGCGTAGCTCTTCAGACATCGCTCAAACATGTCGTCCCACAGCTCCACGACCCCGTCGCGACCCCCGGTCACAAAGCCCTGAACACAACCACGCTGGTTACCGTGGTGACCGGGGTTACCTGGCCTGGTCACCACGGAGACCGCTTAGGGGTTAGCTAGCATGATGCTGGTCCCCATGGTAACCAGGTTAGCTAGAGAGATGCTGGTCACCATGGAGACAGAGGTTAGCTAGCATGATGTTGGTCACCATGGAGACAGGGGTTAGCTAGCATGATGTTGGTCACTGTGGCGACCAGGTTAGCTAGAGAGATGCTGGTCACCGTGGAGATCAGGTTAGCTGGACAGACGCTGGTCACCGTGGCGACGGTTACCTTGTCCAGGGAGCACATGGCGAAGACGGGCCCGTCGTGAGCCTTGATGGTCTTCACCAGGCTGGTGTCCCTCCAGACGAACACGTCTCCGCTGGTGGCCCCGGAGAACACGAGGTCCTCCGATCGGCCATAACACGCAGACATCATGGTCTCCTGCTTACCCCCCTGACCCCCCAGGATACCCCGCCGGAAGGTCAGACCCCCCCCTGACACACACACACACACACATTATATACACATACACACACACACACACAGGGTTAATTAAACACTGAGATAGGGGAGGGGAGGTGGAGGAGGCGCGGGAGGGGATGTGGGGAGGAGGTGGAAGAGGTGGAGGAGAGGAGGTGGAGGAGGAGGAGAGGAGGTGGGGAGGTGGAGGAGAGGAGGTGGAGGAGGAGGAGGAGGAGAGGAGGTGGGGAGGTGGAGAGGTGGAGAGGAGCTGGAGGAGGTAGGGAGGTGAAGGAGGTGGAGGAGAGGAGGAGGGGAGGTGGGGAGGTGGAGAGGAGGTGGAGGAGGAGGCTACCTGAGTGCTGCCAGAACTTGATGTGCTTCATGCCAACAGTGAGGAGTTTGTCCATGCGGAACGGGTTGCTCTTCACCACGAAGATCTTGTCCTTGTGCCCCCTGGAGACCAAACGCCTCGTTAACCTTTAACTAGTTCCTGGTTAACACCTTTAACACTAGTTCCTGGTTAACACCTTTAAATAGTTCCTCGTTAACCTTCAACTAGTTCCTCGTTAACACCTTACTATACTAATACGACTTCTTTTACATCGTCTGCACTTATTTACTTTTACAATTTTTAACAAAATATCAGTTGAGTTATTCTAGTTTGGGGGTTCTAGAGGTTGGGGTTCTAGAGGTCAGGGGTTCTAGAGATAGGGTTCTAGAGGTCAGGGTTCTAGAGGTTGGGGTACCTGGCTTTGGCCAAACGCTCCCCTTTCTTCCAGTCCCACACCACGATGGAGTGATCTTCATCGATGCCCACGGACACCAAAGTCTTCCCATCCACTGACCAGCAGGACGTAGTCACCCCCAGAAATGAAGTAGTCAGCAGACAGACAGGACGTAGTCAGCAGACAGACAGGACGTAGTCAGCACACAGACAGGACGTAGTCAGCAGACAGACAGGACGTAGTCAGCAGACAGACAGGACGTAGTCAGCAGCTGGTACCTGTACTGTGTGTGTACTGTGTGTACTGTGTGTACTCTGTGTGTACTGTGTGTGTAATGTGTGTACTGTGTGTACTGTGTGTGTAGTGTGTGTACTGTGTGTGTACTGTGTGTACTGTGTGTGTACTGTGTGTGTACTGTGTGTGTACTGTGTGTACTGTGTGTGTACTGTGTGTGTACTGTGTGTGTACTGTGTGTACTGTGTGTACTGTGTGTGTACTGTGTGTACTGTGTGTGTACTGTGTGTACTGTGTGTGTAGTGTGTGTACTGTGTGTGTACTGTGTGTACTGTGTGTGTACTGTGTGTGTACTGTGTGTACTGTGTGTACTGTGTGTGTAGTGTGTGTACTGTGTGTGTACTGTGTGTACTGTGTGTGTACTGTGTGTGTAGTGTGTGTACTGTGTGTGTACTGTGTGTACTGTGTGTGTACTGTGTGTACTGTGTGTACCTGTGAACTCCAGAGCACACACTCCTCTGCTGTGGTGTCCCCTCAGCAGAGACACACACTTCAGGGTCTGGATGTCCCACACATGGATGGCGGGGTCTCGGCCCACCTGACACACACACACACACACACACACACACACACACACACACACACACACACCACACACACACACACACAACACACACACAACACACACACACACACTGTAGTCACACACATCTGGACACGCACCTGCTGAGTGTGTCCAGGTGTGTGTGTGTGGTGTGTGTGGTGTGGTGTGTGTGTGTGTGTGTGCACCTGCCAGTAGCAAGCGTAGTCTTTGAGGGGGTGCACAGTGAGGCTGATGATGTCATCGTCGTGCGCCAGGTAGAACCGCTGGCTGTTGCAGCTGACGGTGTAGAACTGACTGTTGTGTACTGTGTGTGTACTGTGTGTGTAGTGTGTGTACTGTGTGTGTACTGTGTGTACTGTGTGTGTACTGTGTGTACTGTGTGTACCTGTGAACTCCAGAGCACACACTCCTCTGCTGTGGTGTCCCCTCAGCAGAGACACACACTTCAGGGTCTGGATGTCCCACACATGGATGGCGGGGTCTCGGCCCACCTGACACACACACACACACACACACACACACACACACACACACACACACACACACACACACACACACACACACACACACACACACACACACACACACACTGTAGTCACACACATCTGGACACGCACCTGCTGAGTGTGTCCAGGTGTGTGTGTGTGTGTGTGTGTGTGTGTGTGTGTGTGTGTGTGCACCTGTCCAGTAGCAGCGTAGTCTTTGAGGGGGTGCACAGTGAGGCTGATGATGTCATCGTCGTGCGCCAGGTAGAACCGCTGGCTGTGCAGCTGACGGTACCTGCAGAACCATCACATCCTGGTACCTGCAGAACCATCACATCCTGGTACCTGCAGAACCATCACACCACCCGTCACATCCTGGTACCTGCAGAACCATCACATCCTGGTACCTGCAGAACCATCACATCCCGGTACCTGCAGAACCATCACACTCCCGATACCTGCAGAACCATCACACTCCCGGTACCTGCAGAACCATCACACCCCCGGTACCTGCAGAACCATCACACTCCCGGTACCTGCAGAACCATCACACCCCCGGTACCTGCAGAACCATCACACCACCCGTCACATCCTGGTACCTGCAGAACCATCACATCCTGGTACCTGCAGAACCATCACATCCTGGTACCTGCAGAACCATCACACCACCCGTCACACATCCCGGTACCTGCAGAACCATCACACCACCCGTCACACCTGGTACCTGCAGAACCATCACACCCTGGTACCTGCAGAACCATCACATCCCGGTACCTGCAGAACCATCACACTCCCGGTACCTGCAGAACCATCACACCACCCGTCACATCCTGGTACCTGCAGAACCATCACACCCTGGTACCTGCAGAACCATCACACCCTGGTATCTGCAGAACCATCACACCACCCGTCACACCCCCCGGTACCTGCAGAACCATCACACCACCCATCACACCCTGGTACCTGCAGAACCATCACACCACCCATCACACCCTGGTACCTGCAGAACCATCACACCCTGGTACCTGCAGAACCATCACACCACCTGTCGAGAGAGAGAGAGAGAGAGAGAGAGAAAGAGGTTGCCTGGCGTTACCCGTGTACAAACTGCAACCGTAGCCCCGCCTCCGGCGCTTTCTGGCGCTTCAGGGAGCCAATCAGCTTCTTACGGAGCTGAGGGAGGTCTTCCTTGTACACCTGGAGAGACAGGTAGAGATCAGACCAATACACACCAAGCACACCATGAGCACACCATGACCACACCATGACCTCACCATGAGCACACCATGACCTCACCATGAGCACACCATGAGCACACCATGACCTCACCATGAGCACACCATGAGCACACCATGACCTCACCATGAGCACACCATGAGCACACCATGACCACACCATGAGCACACCATGAGCACACCATGACCTCACCATGAGCACACCATGACCTCACCATGAGCACACCATGACCTCACCATGAGCACACCATGAGCACACCATGACCTCACCATGAGCACACCATGACCTCACCATGAGCACACCATGAGCACACCATGACCTCACCATGAGCACACCATGACCTCACCATGAGCACACCATGACCACACCATGAGCACACCATGACCACACCATGAGCACACCATGACCTCACCATGAGCACACCATGACCACACCATGAGCACACCATGACCTCACCATGAGCACACCATGACCTCACCATGAGCACACCATGACCACACCATGAGCACACCATGACCTCACCATGAGCACACCATGACCTCACCATGAGCACACCATGACCACACCATGAGCACACCATGACCTCACCATGAGCACACCATGACCACACCATGACCTCACCATGAGCACACCATGAGCACACCATGACCTCACCATGACCTCACCATGAGCACACCATGACCTCACCATGAGCACACCATGACCTCACCATGAGCACACCATGAGCACACCATGACCTCACCATGACCTCACCATGAGCACACCATGACCTCGCCATGAGCACACCATGACCTCACTATGACCTCACCATGAGCACACCATGACCTCGCCATGAGCACACCATGAGCACACCATGAGCACACCATGACCTCACCATGACCACACCATGAGCACACCATGACCTCACCATGAGCACACCATGAGCACACCATGACCACACCATGACCTCACCATGAGCACACCATGAGCACACCATGACCTCACCATGAGCACACCATGAGCACACCATGACCTCACCATGAGCACACCATGACCACACCATGACCTCACCATGAGCACACCATGACCTCACCATGACCACACCATGAGCACACCATGAGCACACCATGACCACACCATGAGAACACCATGAGCACACCATGACCTCACCATGAGCACACCATGACCATGAGCACACCATGACCACACCATGAGCACACCATGACCACACCATGAGCACACCATGACCTCACCATGAGCACACCATGACCACACCATGAGCACACCATGACCTCACCATGAGCACACCATGACCTCACCATGAGCACACCATGAGCACACCATGACCACACCATGACCACACCATGAGCACACCATGACCACACCATGACCTCACCATGAGCACACCATGACCTCACCATGAGCACACCATGAGCACACCATGACCTCACCATGAGCACACCATGAGCACACCATGACCTCACCATGACCTCACCATGAGCACACCATGACCACACCATGAGCACACCATGACCTCACCATGAGCACACCATGAGCACACCATGACCTCACCATGAGCACACCATGACCTCACCATGAGCACACCATGACCACACCATGAGCACACCATGACCACACCATGAGCACACCATGACCTCACCATGAGCACACCATGACCACACCATGAGCACACCATGACCACACCATGAGCACACCATGACCTCACCATGAGCACACCATGACCACACCATGAGCACACCATGACCTCACCATGAGCACACCATGACCTCACCATGACCACACCATGAGCACACCATGACCTCACCATGAGCACACCATGACCACACCATGACCTCACCATGAGCACACCATGAGCACACCATGACCTCACCATGACCTCACCATGAGCACACCATGACCACACCATGAGCACACCATGACCTCGCCATGAGCACACCATGAGCACACCATGACCTCACCATGACCTCACCATGAGCACACCATGACCTCACCATGAGCACACCATGACCACACCATGAGCACACCATGACCTCACCATGAGCACACCATGAGCACACCATGACCTCACCATGAGCACACCATGAGCACACCATGACCTCACCATGACCACACCATGAGCACACCATGACCTCACCATGAGCACACCATGACCACACCATGACCTCACCATGAGCACACCATGACCTCACCATGACCACACCATGAGCACCATGACCACACCCGACACCTGGAGGTGGAGGAGGAGCTGGTGGGAGAGGATGAGGTGGAGGAGGGGGTGGAGGAGGTGGAGGAGGGGGGGTGGGGGCGTAGCTCCAGTAGCAGCTAGCCATCTCCATGGTTACCTGTCGGTCGTAGTTGGTCTGAGCCTCCAGCTCGATGTCTGAGTCGAGTTCCGGAACGTCAGAAACATCGGAGTCTGACTCCCCGCTGTTAGAGTCTGCATAGCCCTCTGGGGACGCAACACACACACACACACACACACACACACACACACACACACACACACACACACACACACACACACACACGGAGGGGTGTGGTGTGTGTGTGTGATAGGTCAGGTGTGTGTGTGTGTGTGTGTGATAGGTCAGGTGTAAGATGGGTCAGGTGTAAGATGTTTGTGTGTGTGTGTGTGGTCAGGTGTAAGATGGGTCAGGTGTAAGATGTTTGTGTGTGTGTGTGTGTGATAGGCCAGGTGTAAGATGTTTGTGTGTGTGTGTGTGTGGTCAGGTGTAAGATGTTTGTGTGTGTGTGTGTGTGTGATAGGCAGGTGTAAGATGTTTGTGTGTGTGTGTGTGTGATAGGTCAGGTGTAAGATGTTTGTGTGTGTGTGTGTGATAGGTCAGGTGTAAGATGTTTGTGTGTGTGTGTGTGATAGGTCAGGTGTAAGATGTTTGTGTGTGTGTGATAGGTCAGGTGTAAGATGTTTGTGTGTGTGTGTGTGATAGGTCAGGTGTAAGATGTTTGTGTGTGTGTGATAGGTCAGGTGTGTGTGTGTGTGTGTGTGTGATAGGTCAGGTGTAAGATGTTGTGTGTGTGTGTGATAGGTCAGGTGTAAGATGTTTGTGTGTGTGTGTGTGATAGGCCAGGTGTAAGATGTTTGTGTGTGTGTGTGTGTGGTCAGGTGTAAGATGTTTGTGTGTGTGTGTGTGTGATAGGTCAGGTGTAAGATGTTTGTGTGTGTGTGTGTGATAGGCCAGGTGTAAGATGTTTGTGTGTGTGTGTGTGTGGTCAGGTGTAAGATGTTTGTGTGTGTGTGTGTGTGATAGGTCAGGTGTAAGATGTTTGTGTGTGTGTGATAGGTCAGGTGTAAGATGTTTGTGTGTGTGTGTGTGATAGGTCAGGTGTAAGATGTTTGTGTGTGTGTGATAGGTCAGGTGTAAGATGTTTGTGTGTGTGTGTGTGATAGGTCAGGTGTAAGATGTGTGTGTGTGTGTGATAGGTCAGGTGTAAGATGTTTGTGTGTGTGTGATAGGTCAGGTGTGTGTGTGTGTGTGTGTGTGATAGGTCAGGTGTAAGATGTTTGTGTGTGTGTGATAGGTCAGGTGTGTGTGTGTGTGTGTGTGATAGGTCAGGTGTAAGATGTTTGTGTGTGTGTGTGATAGGTCAGGTGTAAGATGTTTGTGTGTGTGTGATAGGTCAGGTGTAAGATGTTTGTGTGTGTGTGATAGGTCAGGTGTGTGTTGTGTGTGTGTGATAGGTCAGGTTGTAAGATGGTTGTGTGTGTGGTTGATAGGTCAGGTGTAAGATGTTTGTGTGCTGTGTGATAGGTCAGGTGTGTGTGTGTGTGTGATAGGTCAGGTGTAAGATGTTTGTGTGTGTGTGATAGGTCAGGTGTAAGATGTTTGTGTGTGTGTGATAGGTCAGGTGTGTGTGGTGTGTGTGTGATAGGTCAGGTGTAAGATGTTTGTGTGTGTGTGATAGGTCAGGTGTAAGATGTTTGTGTGTGTGTGATAGGTCAGGTGTAAGATGTTTGTGTGTGTGTGATAGGTCAGGTGTGTGTGTGTGTGTGTGTTGTGTGATAGGTCAGGTGTAAGATGTTTGTGTGTGTGTGATTAGGTCAGGTGGGAAGATGTTTGGTGTGTGTGTGATAGGTCAGGTGTAAGATGTTTGTGTGTGTGTGATAGGTCAGGTGTAAGATGTTTGTGTGTGTGTGATAGGTCAGGTGTGTGTGTTGTGTGTGTGATAGGTCAGGTGTAAGATGTTTGTGTGTGTGTGATAGGTCAGGTGTGTGTGTGTGTGTGATAGGTCAGGTGTGTGTGTGTGTGTGTGATAGGTCAGGTGTAAGATGTGTGTGTGTGTGTGATAGGTCAGGTGTAAGATGTTTGTGTGTGTGTGATAGGTCAGGTGTGTGTGTGTGTGTGTGTGTGTGTGATAGGTCAGGTGTGTGTGTGTGTGTGATAGGTCAGGTGTAAGATGTTTGTGTGTGTGTGATAGGTCAGGTGTGTGTGTGGTGTGTGTGTGATAGGTCAGGTGTGTGTGTGTGTGTGATAGGTCAGGTGTAAGATGTTTGTGTGTGTGTGATAGGTCAGGTGTAAGATGTTTGTGTGTGTGTGATAGGTCAGGTGTGTGTGTGACAGGTGAGGTGTGTGTGTGAAGAAGAAGATCTTTATTAATCCACACACACAGTGGTCACACAACACACAGCATGCAGGAAGTGGTCATGCGCACACGCACACACACACGCACACACACATGCAGGGAGGGTGGCCCGCGGAAATTTGTCCTCTGCATTTGACCCATCCTGCTGCCCCTCCAGGCGCCGTCATCTCGACGGGGACCAACAGCTCCAGGTTTTACGTCCACATCTTGGTCATGGATGTGGACAGGAGAGGCGATCTTCACATGTTTTTTTAATTGGGGTTCTTTTACTCCGTAAGGAGACCCCTCGGAACACAGGGAGAACATGCAAACTCCACACAGAAAGGCCGGGAGATCACCCACCTGGGAGATCACCCACCTGGGAGATCACCCACCTGGGAGATCACCCACCTGGGCACCCCACAGTCAACAGCACCCCAGGCGGGAATCCAGGTCGCCCCCTAACGCTTCCTCTGAGTCTCTGTTTCAGACGCTGCTGTGACGCCGGTGACGCTGCTTCCGCTGGTGATGCTGCTTCCGGATCATCGGATTGGTTTGTTTGGTTAGGCTACGCGGGCGCATCCGCAAAATTGTATCTTTATCTATTATCTATATTTATCTATTACTTTATCCTAGCACTTATACTGTTTATATAATCCGATAGCTACTTAAGCGTTCTGTATTGATAAATTGATCGTTGCTGTGTTTATATCGCGACTTGTATTATAACTGTATCATCACGTCGGAGCTGCCTTCTCTGCAATAAACACGGTAAGCATGGACTGTTGCTCTTGTTCCTGTGCTTCCCTCGTAGAGAAGATAGCTCTCTTAGAGAAACGTATCTGTCAGCTAGAGGAGGAAAAGTCAGCGTCCATAGAAAAGGCAGATACACCTGAGAGAGTAGAGAGGGGGCCCGCCAGGCGGCCTCGTAGTGCTAGTGTTAGCGTTAGCTTAGCTCAGGGCTCCCTGTCGGCAGCCCCACTCGCGAAGGCAGGCAACCCTCCTCGCAAGTCTCTTTCGGGGGGGAAATCGCTCGTCATAGGCGACTCTATTACGCGCAAAGTTAGATTACACACGCCAGCCAACGTGATTTGCTTACCTGGGGCCAGGGCTCCCGACATAGAAGCTAATCTCAGGTTGCTGGCATGCGGTAAGGACACTTACGGAGTTAGACTAGACGCACCCACCACCGACACTAGTTTTAACAACATTGTAATTCATGTCGGCACAAACGATGTTAGGATGAGACAATCTGAAGTCACAAAAAGCAACATAGTTAGGCTGTGTGACTTCGCAAGAAAGATGTGTCGGCATCGATTAATTCTCTCTGGCCCTCTACCTGTTAGGGGTAATGATGAGCAGTATAGTAGATTAATGTCCCTAAACCGTTGGCTGGCTCGCTATAGTTTAGAGCAGGGCCTAGGTTTTGTGGATAACTGGCCCTCCATGTGGGACCGCCCTGGCGTGCTGATGAGAGACGGCCTGCACCCCACTGGGTTAGGCGCCTCAATTTTGTCGGCAAACATAGATAGTTGCCTTAGTCAGGCGTGACAGATCCACCTACAGCACGCTGGGATGCAGGTGATTAGCGAGCCTGCTAGCAACACAATAGTCAGCGTTGCAGAGTCTAGAACACTGAGTGGGTTAACTAAGCTAGTTGGGGTGGGTGATGTAGCTTGTAATGCAGACACTGAGGCGCCTCCTAGCTCAGGCCACAGCAGCGTCTGTCAACTGGAGGTTTATAGTTTACCTACTGCCATTAGTGTTGTGTCACTGCCCCGCACTGTCCAGAGGCGTAAAGCCCGCAGGCGAAGGCAACTGCCACTCAGTGAAAATGTCATTGTTATTTCCCCAATCTCCTCCTCCTCAGAGCTGAGCAGTAACCAAACTCCCTCTGATTCTAACAATAAACAGGAGGAGGCCAAAATAGGTTTTATGAATATCAGATCGCTTTCAACTAAAGCGCTCTTGGTCCAGGATCTAATTGTTGAGCATAGGTTAGATTTCCTGGGCCTGTGTGAGACCTGGTTAAAACCAGAAGTGTATCTGCCCCTAAATGAAGCTACTCCACCAAATTATGTGAACTCACAACTATCACGTGAATCTAGGAAAGGTGGTGGAGTGGCGCAGATCTCTAGCTCGAAGCTGGTCCTAAGACCAAAGAGCAGTTACACGTTCTCATCTTTTGAAGTTCTTGCTTTTAGCTCCTCAGCTCGCATTAGGCAGAGAGATCACGGCATTGCAGACTCCTTTTTCTTGGCTGTAGTCTACCGCCCTCCGGGCCCTTATTCAATCTTTGTGGATGAGTTCTCTGAGTTTGTGGCTGATCTTGCAACCTACTCTGACAATGTTCTGCTTATGGGGGATTTCAACATCCATGTGAATAACCCATGTGACTCTCTTGCGAAAGCTTTTCTGTCCATTATAGACACATTTGGATTCACACAGCATGTTCAGCTACCTACCCACACCGGTGGAAACACATTGGACCTTGTCCTGACTCGTGGAGTTGAAGTTACAGATTTAAGTGTCTCTCCTTATACTTCAGCTCTCTCCGATCACTGTCTGCTCACTTTCCAGGTGGTTGTATCTTGCCCAAGGGACGACCGCCAGGCTACCTATAGCTGCCGTCGTATCACCCCTGACACCTCCACAGCCATGGCAGATAAGTTACCCCTGTTACTTGCTCCTTTTGCTGACTTCAGGGGTTCAGTGGATTGTCTCACCAATGAGTTTAACACCGCTTTATCCGCAGCCATCGACTTTGCTGCTCCTCTTGTAGTTAAAAAGCGGAAAGCAAAAAGACCAGCACCATGGTTCAACGAAGACACGCGTACCCTCAAACGCGACTGCAGAAAACTTGAACGCAAGTGGCGCTCGACTAAACTTGAAGTCTTCTACCTTGCATGGCACGACAGCCTGCTTAGCTACAAAACTGCGCTAACCAACTCCAGAAATGCCTACTTCTCCAGTGTCATCAACTTAAACAAGAACAACCCGAAGTTCCTCTTTGACACTGTAAAAGAGCTGACGCAAAAACAACCTCACAACTTGGACTCCTCCCTCTCAGCGAGCAACTTCCTGGAGTTCTTTGATCACAAGATCGAATCAATTAGGAAAGACATTGATGCGTCTCTCACCACTCATCCTGAACATTCGTCAGGTGCGGTGCCACGCATTCTCCCTGAAGCTACTTTCCAGCAGTTTAGCACAATCTCGTTGGATGAGCTTGACAAGCTAATACAGGCATCTAAACAGACTACCTGTTTGCTCGACCCTGTCCCTACCAAGGTTCTAAAAGAACTTTTCCCAACGGTTGGAACGGCTATGCTCAACATCATGAACCTATCATTGTCGACAGGCTCAGTTCCCTCTAGCTTTAAGTGTGCTGTGGTAAAACCTCTACTCAAGAAGCCTGGCCTCGACCCCGAAGCTCTCAGCAGCTATCGGCCCATCTCTAACCTTCCTTTCCTCTCTAAAGTATTGGAAAAAATTGTAGCTAGCCAAATCATCAATCATCTGACGGCAAACAACTTATTTGAACCATTTCAGTCTGGTTTCAGGAGCCTATACTCTACTGAAACCGCTGTGACCAGAGTGGTAAACGATCTCCTCCTTAGCATGGACAGCAATGCAAGCTCCCTGATGGTGTTGCTTGACCTCAGCGCCGCTTTTGACACAATTGACCATCGCATCCTCCTTGAGCGTCTCGAACACTACGTCGGCATCAAAGGCACTGCTCTTCACTGGTTTAGATCCTACCTCTCAGACAGAACACAATTTGTTGTCTGCAAAGGATCAAAATCGAAGCATTGCAACTTAAGCTTTGGTGTTCCCCAGGGGTCGGTCCTTGGTCCACTGCTCTTTGCAATCTACATGCTCCCTCTTGGCGATATTATTCGCAGCTTTGGCATTAGCTTTCACTGCTATGCGGACGACACCCAAATCTACATTCCCATTGGATCAAAAGACTCCCCCCGGCTCCAACAGATCCAAAAGGTTGAATCCTGCCTCGCTGCAATCAAAAGATGGATGTCCCAAAATTACTTGCAGCTTAACACGGGGAAAACTGAGATGATTATCTTCGGCCCGAAGCATAAACAATCACAACTTGATGACGTCACACTCTGCCTTGAGGGATCCACTATTGCCCAAAGCTCCTGCGTCAAGAATCTTGGTGTTCTGCTTGATCCTACGCTTTCTTTCGATCAGCATGTCAAAAGTATCACCAGAACTGCTTTCTTTCATCTTAGAAACATTGCCAAGATCAGACCAATGCTATCCGCTGCGGACGCAGAGACACTCATCCATGCATTTATATCATCCAGACTGGATTACTGTAATGCACTGTTCTCTGGCCTACCGAGCTCTACTACAAAAAGCCTCCAGCTCGTACAGAACGCTGCTGCTAGACTTTTAACGAGAACTAGGAAGTTTGACCACATTACTCCTATTCTCACTTCCCTCCACTGGCTCCCAATAAATGCCAGATCAGATTTTAAGGTGCTACTTCTTACCTACAAGACCCTGCATGGGTCCGCACCATCGTACCTGAAGGACCTTATTGTTCCCTATTGTCCTTCTCGGCCGCTCCGGTCCTCAGGAGCTGGCCTTTTATCAATTCCAAAAGTAAATAAAAAATCAGCAGGAAACAGGGCGTTCTCTTATCGAGCACCCTATCTGTGGAACAGTCTGCCACCTGTAATCAGGGAGGCTGACTCTGCTGATATATTTAAGGCGAGACTAAAAACCCACCTATTTACCCTCGCCTTTGGCTGCTAGGAGTGCCCCTCAGCTCTAATTTACAGCTAAATCAATACCGTTAGCACTAGCCTACCCTAGCTGCCGATGGGTACTAGGTCTGAGGATACTTGTATGTTCCCTGCTTACTGTGCTCCATCTAACCTTCATGTTGTCTCCATTATCTAGGGTGCTGCTGTGATCGTGACTGGATACCTGGCCACCTCACCTGACGGCTACCAGCTTGCTCTCCAGCCAGCACCCCATCACATTATTACTATTTCATTTACTATTTGTACTTTGTTATTTGCACTTTGTCATTTGCATTTTGTCATGCTTTGTTACCCCTGTTTTTAAATGCCCGTATGACACCCATTGCACTCTGAACCATCCCTGGAAGGAGGGATCCCCCACTCTGAGGATCCTCCTCGAGATTTCTTCCTTGTTAATTAAGGGAGTCGTTTCTTGCCCTTAGGGGGGCTTGGGCTAGGGGGGTGTCATAAATCACGTTTGGCCCATAACAATCTGGCCTGTAAAGCCCTTTGAGACTGTCTTGTGATTCAGGGCTATACAAATAAAATTGAATTGAATTGAATTGAATCGATCCCAGGACCTTCTTGCTGTGAGGCAGCAGTGTCCCACCCCGTGTGTGTGTGTGTGTGACAGGTGAGGTGTGTGTGTGATAGGTCAGGTGTGTGTGTGTGTGTGTGTGTGTGTGTGTGTGTGTGTGTGTGTGTGTGACAGGTGTGTGTGTGTGTGTGTGTGTGTGTGTGTGTGTGTGTACCTTGCAGCAGGGGCTCCAGCACGCCGCTCATGAGCCCCTCGGGGAGGAACCTCCACTGGAAGACGGCGTGGTCGGCCCCCCCGGTGCTCAGCACCCACTGCAGGTCACTGGACCACCGCACGTTGGTCACATGGGCCGAGTGACCCGTGTACTTCTTAAACTTAGCGGCTGGGGACGCACTCACGTCTCATTACCTTCATACTGCACTGTAAAATCATTATCATATAGTCCAGTATCATACAGCTCATTATCAATCAGCTCATTGTCATTCAGCTCATTATCTTTCAGCTCATTATCATACAACTCATTATCGTATATAGCTCAGTATCATATAGCTCCTTATCATTCAGCTCATTATCATTCAGCTCATTATCATACAACTCATTATCATTCAGCTCATTATCATACAACTCATTATCATTCAGCTCATTATCATACAACTCATTATCGTATAGCTCAGTATCATACAGCTCCTTATCATTCAACTCCTTATCATTCAGTTCTTTATCAATCAGTTCATTATCATTCTCATTATCATATAGCTCATTATCATTCAGCTCATTATCTGACAATGTCTGACCTCTTTTGAGGCAGGGGAACCGGAACAGTTTGACCAGGCCCAGGTCGTCCCCGGTCACCAGCACGGCGCTGCTGTAGTTGGCGTCCACAGAGTTCACCTGGCTGCTGGTGGAGTATTTAGGCCAGATCCCGTTCACCTCAGCTCCCATCACTCCGGTCCAAGTCACCCAGTGGATCCCCTTCGCCTCCTCCTTGGACAGCAGCTTCCCTGCTGGGGGTCGTCAATCCACACAGGGTCCTAAACCAGGTCCTGAACCAGGTCCTAAACCAGATGCTAAACTAGATCCTAAACTAGGTCCTAAACTGGATCCAACCACAGAGGGTGCTGAACCAGGTCCTAAACCAGATCCTAAACCAGACTCTAAACTAGATCCCAAACTAGGTCCTAAACCAGATGCTAAACTAGGTCCTAAACTTGGTCCTAAACCAGATCCAAACACAGGGTCCTAAACCAATCCCTAAACCATATAAGATAGTTAAGATAGAACTTTATTAATCCAGAAGGAAATTCTTGTTATCCTAAACCAGGTCCTTAACCAGGTCCTAACCAGGTCCTAACCAGGTCCAACTGTGGTAGAACAGTTCCCTGCATCGTGGTTACCATGGCTACCTGGCACGCAGTAGAAGAGTTTCCTGTCATGGAGGCGGTCGCCATGGTTACCTGGCATGCGGTAGAAGAGGCGCTCCCCGGCGCCGTCGTTGGACTGCAGGAAGTGGCTGTCCACAGACCAGTCCAGGTGGGTGATGAAGGACGAGCAGCGGCTGCACTCGCCCACCTTCTTGTAGCGCTGGCCCACGGCGTAGACGTCCACCAGGCCATCGTTGGAGCCCACCGCCAGATAGGAGCCGTCCGGGGAGAACTTCAGCTCGTGGATGGCTTCCTTCCGGTCCTTGATGTGCACAACCTCCGTCATGTCCCTGGGGGGGCAGAGATCCGGCAGGTTGGTCCTTCTACCGCTACAGCTGCTCCGCTATACGGTACCGTATCGTTATGCGTGGTGTTTGTTGTGTGGTTCTCTTGGTTCTGGTCTTACCGGACCCTCAGGACAGTGAACGAGCCATCCTTCATGCCGAGGGCGAGCTGAGAGCCGTCATTGTTGAAGGCCACGCTGCGCACGGCCTCCTCCATGTTGCAGCGCGCCAGCAGCGTGTGGTCTGAGAGACTCCACAGCCTGCAGGGAGGGGCACGGTGAGACCCCTGACCCCTGACCTCTACACCTGACCTCCACGCCTAAGCCCTGACCCCCTGCCCCGACTCCCTGACCTCTGTAACTGTGATTAAGGATAGACAAATGACAGCAGACCTGACCTCCACCCCTGACCCCCTGACCTCTGTAGCTGTGATTAAGAATAGACAAATGACAGCAGACCTGACCTCCACCCCTGACCCCCTGACCCCTGACCTCTGTAGCTGTGATAAAGAATACCCCCCACCAGTGGAGGTGGAGGTGGCGGAGGGGTTCTCTCACCTGACGGAGCGGTCGTCGCTGCCAGTCACCGCCACCGCCTGCTTGGGGTGGAGGTCCAGCGCCCACAGCTCGCCGTCGCTGTGTCCCTGCATCAGCAGGACTGGCTTGTCCCGCTCGCGCACCATCACCTCGAAGATCTCACTGTCCTGCGTCCCAGCCAGGACCCGGTCGGCCCGCCAGCACACGCTGCGGATGGACAGGCCTGCAGACGCAGTGACCCACAAGCACTGGAGCTAACCGTATAGCACTGGAGCTAACTGTATAGCGATATATATACACTATATGGCCAAAAGTCAGTGGACAGCCCTACTAATGATTGAGTTCAGGTGTTTCAGCCACACCCACTGCTAACAGGTGCATCAAATCAGCACATAGCCATGAAATCTCCACAGACAAACATTTACAATTCAGAATGTTTCATGAAGAGCTCAGTGACTTTGAACGCACCACTGTCATAGGACGCCATCTTTGTTACAAGTCAGTTCGTGAAAATCTGCCCAACTAGATGAAGAAGAAGAAGAAGAAGAAGATCTCTTTATTGATCCACACGTATTGGTCACACAACACACAGCGGGAAGTGGTGGCCGCCAAACACACACACGCGCATGCAGGGAGGGTGGCCCGTGGAAATTGTCCTCTGCATTTAACCCATCCTGCGGCCAGCAGGAGCAGTGGGCAGCCAACTCAACGGCGCCCGGGGACCAGCAGCTCCAGGTTGTACGTCCACAGCTTGGTCAGGGATGTGGACAGGAGAGGCGATCTTCACATGTTTTTAATTGGGGTTCTTTTTACTCCGTAAGGAGACCCCTCGGAGCACGGGGAGAACATGCAAACTCCACACAGAAAGGCCGGGAGATCACCCTGGTCAACCGTAAGAGCTATTATTATTATTGTTATATAATATTATTATATATAAGTGCTATTATTATTATTATATAATATTATTATATATAAGTGCTATTATTATTATTATATAATATTATTATATATAAGTAAGTGCTATTATTATTATTATATAATATTATTATATATAAGTAAGTGCTATTATTATTATATAATATTATTATATATAAGTAAGTGCTATTATTATTATTATATAATATTATTATATATAAGTAAGTGCTATTATTATTATTATTATATAATATTGTTATATATAAGTAAGTGCTATTATTATTATTATTATATAATATTGTTATATATAAGTAAGTGCTATTATTATTATATAATATTATTATATATAAGTAAATGCTATTATTATTATTATTATATAATATTGTTATATATAAGTAAGTGCTATTATTATTATTATTATATAATATTGTTATATATAAGTAAGTGCTATTATTATTATTATTATATAATATTGTTATATATAAGTAAGTGCTATTATTATTATTATTATATTATATTATTATATATAAGTAAGTGCTATTATTATTATATAAAATTAATAATACACACAGTGCAACAATAAAAATCATCAGTCACATTTGGAGGATCCAAACGCTAAGGAATAGAGGTACGTTTTGAGCCTGGACTTGAAAGAGTCAATGGAGGGGGCAGATCGGATAGAGAGGGGGGTGCTGTTCCATAGTCTAGGGGCTGCAACAGAAAAGGCGCGGTCACCCTTGGATTTTAGTTTAGGTTGCGGGACAGCCAGGAGCCCTAAGTTAGACGACCTGAGGGGCCTGGAGGAGGAATAAGGGGTCAAGAGGTCTGTGATGTAAGAGGGGGCCTGTCCATTCAGGGCTTTAAAAACAAATAGGAGAATCTTGAATTCCATCCTGAACCGTACTGGAAGCCAGTGGAGAGAGGCCAGAATAGGGCTAATATGGTCCCTTTTCCGGGTACCCGTCAGGAGCCTGGCAGCGGCGTTCTGGACCAGTTGCAGGCGGGACAGGGACCAGTGACTAATACCAGTGTACAGGGCATTGCAATAGTCTAGCCGAGAGGATATGAAGGCGTGGATGACCTTCTCAAGATCTTTGGAAGACAGGAAAGACTTGATTTTGGCAATAGTGCGAAGTTGGTAAAGCTGTGTAAAGCTGTCAGTGCTGCTTGCTTACCCTTGAGGAACTGGTCCAAGGCGTGGTTTGTGTAGCACACGACAAGGATGGGCCCATCATCCCCACCGGCACTCCACAGTTTCTGGTTGGTCAACAGAGCCTGGGCAATATTAAGGCCAACATAGGTCTTCCCTATAGGCAGATATTAAGAAATGTAGTAACAGCAAAACAATATAATAATGATAATAATCATAATCATAAACATTATTTCAATAGTGCCTTGCGTTACAAGATGCGGCACAAAATACAATACCATATAATGTGGTGGTGGTGCAAAGATAGTAAATATAACACTAAAGAAAAAACAAAAACAAAAAAAAACTCATAGCCTACACAGACAAAGCACAAAATAGAGATGAAACAAAAAGTAAATAAAACCCCAAAAATTAAAAGGCCATAATACAGAGAAAATGCAATAGTTAAATAGTTGCAATAGTTAGAGTTAAAACAAGAACATTAAAACCTTTGAAAAGACATACAATACACCAGTCTGTACAGGTGGGTTTAAAAAATAATCTGTTTTTTTGTACTTTTTCTCTAAACTGAGACACTGACTGCACGACAGCACGTTTGCTACTCTTCACTTTCCTGAGAAACCTCTGAGATGAAGGTCACACTTTTTGAGCAATATATCCTGGGTCCGTTGTGCTAGAGAGTAGCTAGTGAAAGTGAAATGCTTGAGGATCGTCATACACCCCCAGCCCTCATGGACGCCTCCCCCATGACAGGGGCTCACCAGAACAAAAGCTTTTTGAATTTCATTGAAACATCAGCCCAGTCAAAGGCGATTATCCCAGAAAATCATCGATTGATCAAACTGGTCCCCCCCTCCTCGAAACGAGTGTTCCCTCCGGGTTGGGAGGTGAGTTGCAGCCTCAAGCGAATGAGTTCAAGTATCTCGGGGTCTTGTTTCAGGAGTGAGGGCAAAATGGAGCGGGAGATGGACAAGGACGGAATCGGATGCAGCGTCTGCAGTGATGCGGGCGCTGTACCGGTCGCTTGTGGTGAAGAGGGAGCTGAGCCGGAGCAGGAGAAGCTTTCGATTTACTGGTCCATCCTACGTTCCAACCTCTCACCTATGGTCACCAGCTTTGGGTAGTGACCGAACAGAAATGAGATCCGCGGATACAAGCGGCCGAAATGAGTTTCCTCCGCAGGGTGGCTGGGCTCAGCCTTAGAGATAGGGTGAGGAGCTCAGACATCCGGAGGGAGCTCGGAGTAGAGCCGCTGCTCCTCCGCATCGAAAGGAGTCAGCTGAGGTGGTTCGGGCATCTGATTAGGATGCCCCCCGGGCGCCTCCCCCTCTGGAGACCCAGAACCCGCTGGAGAGATTATATATCTCGTCTGGCCTGGGAACGCCTCGGGATCCCCCAGGAGGAACTAGAGAACGTGGCTGGGGAGAAGGAAGCCTGGATGGCCCTGCTTAGCCGGCTGCCACTGCGACCCGGCCCCGGATAAGCGGACGCAAATGGATGGATGGATGGATAATATTATATATAAGTAAGTGCTATTATTATTATATCATATTATTATATATAAGTAAGTGCTATTATTATTATATCATATTATTATATATAAGTAAGTGCTATTATTATTATATCATATTATTATATATAAGTAAGTGCTATTATTATTATATAATATATATAATATATAAAAGTAAGTGCTATTATTATTATATCATATTATTATAGAGAAGTAAGTGCTATTATTATTATATCATATTATTATAGAGAGGTAAGTGCTATTATTATTATATCATATTATTATATATAAGTAGTGCTATTATTATTATATAATATTATTATATATAAGTAAGTGCTATTATTATTATATCATATTTATTATAGAGAAGTAAGTGCTATTTATTATTATATCATATTATTATAAGAGAAGTAAGTGCTATTATATTATATCATATTATTATATATAAGTAAGTGCTATTATTATTATATAATATTATTATATATAAATAAGTGCTATTATCACGCTTCACTATCTGGCAGTCTGATGGATGAATCTGGGTTTGGCGGATGCCAGGAGAACGTTACCTTCCGGAATGCATAGTGCCGACTGTAAAGTTTGCTGGAGGAGGGATAATGGTCTGGGGCTGTTTCTCAGGGTTTGGGCCCCTTAGTTCCAGTGAAGGGTATGCTTAATGCTACAGGATATGAACACATCTTCCTACTTTGTGGCAACAGTTTGGGGAAGGCCCTTTGCTGTTCCAGCATGACTGTGCCCCTGTCAGAGCGGACCGTGACACAGAACTCTCCGGCAAAACGAAAGGCGGAGGTTTGTGTTTCTACACTAACAGTGGCTGGTGTAACGACGTGACAGTGATCCAACAACACTGTTCTCCTGATCTGGAATCTTTTTTCATTAATTGTAAACCTTTTTATTCCCCCCGCGAGTTCGTCTCATTCATTCTGGTCGGTGTTTACATTCCACCGCGAGCCGACGTGCAGGAGGCACAGCGCATGCTCGCCGAACAGATACTGAGTGTGGAGCGGACAAACCCGGACTCTTTAGTTATTGTCCTCGGTGACTTTAACAAAGGAAATCTCACCCATGAACTGCCCCAAATACAGACAGTTTATTAAATGCCCGACCAGAGAGGAGAACATTCTGGATCACTGTTACACCACAGTAAGCAGTGCTTATTCACGCCGTCCCCCGAGCTGCACTGGGACACTCCGACCACGTCATGGTCCACCTGATTCCTGCATACAGGCAGAAATTAAAGCTCTCTAAACCTGCTGTGAGGACATCAAAGAAGTGGACCAGTGAAGCTGTGGAGAATCTCAAGGCGTGTTTGGACTGTACTAACTGGGATGTTTTCAGGACTGCTACCAACAATCTGGACGAGTACACAGAGGCTGTGACTGCCTACATCAGCTTCTGTGAAGATAGCTGTGTACCATCATGCACCAGGGTGAGTTATAACAATGACAAACCCTGGTTCACAGCCAAACTCAGACAGTCAAGGGCAGAGAAGGAAGATGCATTTAGGAGTGGGAACAGAGCTTTGTTCAAAGAGTCAAAGTACAGGTTTAGCAAGGAGGTGCAAGTAGCAAAACGACTGTACTCAGAGAAACTTCAAAACCAGTTCTCAGCCAATGACTCTGCTTCTGTCTGGAGGGGGCTCAGACAGATCACAAACTACAAAGCAAAAACCCCCCACTCCATGAATAACTCACGCCTGGCCAACGACCTGAATGAGTTCTACTGTCGCTTTGAAAGACAATGGGACAGTCCTGACACCATCCCCCGTGACACCATCCACCAGCTCCAGTCCACCAGCCCCCACCTCCCCCAGCACAGCAGGAGCCTGGGCCTCCCCACAGCTGCCCATCCCAGAGCCCCCCTCCCCCCCCACCTCAGCGACACCTCTGTCCTTACTGGAAAGAGATGTAAACAGGATCTTCAAGAGGCAGAATCCCCGCAAAGCAGCCGGGCCAGACTCTGTCTCCCCATCCACCCTGAAGCACTGTGCTGATCAGCTGTCCCCGGTGTTCACAGACATTTTTAACACTTCTCTGGAGACTTGCCATGTACCCGACTGCTTCAAGTCCTCCACCATCATCCCCGTCCCCAAAAAGCCAAGGACCACAGGACTTAATGATTACAGACCCGTTGCCTTGACCTCTGTGGTGATGAAGTCTTTTGAGCGCCTTGTGCTGTCCCACCTCAAATCCATCACAGACCCTCTCCTGGACCCCCTGCAGTTCGCCTACAGAGCCAACAGATCTGTAGACGATGCAGTAAACTTGGCCCTTCACTTCATCCTCCAGCACCTGGACTCAACAGGAACCTATGCCAGGATCCTGCTTGTGGATTTCAGCTCTGCTTTCAACACAATCATCCCATCTCTGCTACATGACAAGCTTCTCCAGCTGAGCGTGCCTGACTCTACCTGCAGGTGGATCACAGACTTCCTGTCTGACAGGAGGCAGCACGTGAGGCTGGGAAAACACATCTCTGACTCCCGGACCACCAGCACCGGTTCCCCCCAAGGCTGTGTTCTTTCCCCTCTGCTCTTCTCCCTGTATACCAACAGCTGCTCCTCCAGTCACCAGTCTGTCAAGCTCCTGAAGTTCGCGGATGACACCACCATCATTGGACTCATCTCTGGTGGGGATGAGTCCGCCTACAGGTGGGAGATCGACCATCTGGCGACTTGGTGCAGTCAGAACAACCTGGAGCTCAACGCTGTGAAGACAGTGGAGATAGTTGTAGACTTCAGAAAGAACCCAGCCCCACTCACCCCCATCACCCTGAGAGACTCTCCAGTCGATATTGTGGAGTCCTGCCGCTTCCTGGGAACCATCATCTCCCAGGACCTCAAGTGGGAGCTGAACATCAGCTCCATCACAAAAAAAGCCCAGCAGAGGATGTTCTTCCTGCGGCAGTTGAAGAAGTTCAACCTGCCAAAGACGATGATGGTGCACTTCTACACTCCCATCATCGAGTCCATCCTCACCTCCTCCATCACCATCTGGTACGCTGCTGCCACCGCCAAGGACAAGGGCAGACTGCAGCGTATCATCCGCTCCGCAGAGAGGGTGATTGGCTGCAATCTGCCATCTCTCCAGGACCTGTATGCCTCCAGGACCCGGAGGCGTGCGGGAAAGATTGTGGCCGACCCCTCTCACCCCGGACACAAACTGTTTGAAACACTTCCCTCTGGCAGGAGGCTGCGGTCCATCAGGACCAAAACCTCTCGCCACAAAAACAGTTTCTTCCCATCTGCAGTTAGCCTCATTAACAAGGCCCGGGACCCCCACTGACACAGACTCTTATCCCGCCTCTATAGACAGTACACATGACAATAACGCACAACCCACACCCATTCCATATTCTGAAAAATCATTCTGTATTGTAAATATCTCATCATCCTGTATTGTAAATATCTCATCATTCTGTATTGTAAATATCTCACCATTCTGTATTGTAAATATCTCATCATTCAGAAATCATTCTGAATTGTATATCATCATTGTATATCATTGTATATCATCATTGTATATATTGTATATCATCATTCATAAATCATTCTGTATTGTACATATCCATTCATACTACTCTACTTTATTTTATATTTATGCTTATTGTCGTTTTTACACTACTTGCTTTTTAATTCTTATTATTATTACTCCTATGTTGTCTGTATGTACCAACAACCACAGCAAATTCCTCGTATGTGAAAACTACTTGGCGAATAAAGCGATTCTGATTCTGATTCTGATTCTGTGCACAAAGCAAGGTCCATAAAGACACGGTTAGAAGAGTTTGGTGTGGAGGAACTCGATTGGCCTGCACAGAGCCCTGACCTCGACCCCATTGAACACCTTTGGGAGGAATTAGAAGGCCGATGGCGAGCCAGGCCTTCTCGTCCAACATCAGCGCCTGACCTCACAAATGCTCTTTTGGCTGAATGGCCACAGATTCCCACAGACTCCAACATCTTGTGGAAAGCCTTCCCAGAAGAGTGGCCGCTGTCATCGCCACAAAGGAGGTCCAACTCCATATTAATGCCCATGGTTTTAGAATGGGACGTCCAACAAGCTCATATAGGTGTGATGCTCAGGTGGCCACTGACTTTTGGCCATATAGTGTATATATATATCTATATAGATATCTGTGTATATATCTATAATATGTACCTTTATAGCCCTGGTCCTATATATAGATATATATAGATAGATATCCATGTATATATCTATAATATGTACCTTTATAGCCCTGGTCCTATATATAGATATATATAGATAGATATCCATGTATATATCTATAATATGTACCTTTATAGCCCTGCGTCCTATATATAGATATATAAGATAGATATCCATGTTATATATCTATAATATGTACCCTTTATAGCCCTGGTCCTATATATAGATATATATAGATAGATATCCATTGTATATATCTATAATATGTACCTTTATAGCCCTGGTCGGCTTCTCGCAGGTCTATCTTGGTGATGGGTTTGAAGTCCAGGTCCCAGAGTCTCACACAGCCGTCCCTCCCGCCGGTCGCAAAGCCCTCCTCACACACATGCATGCTGAAGATCCCTGCCTACACACACACACACATTTATAGATATACTGTATATACATTATAGATATGTGTGTGTGTGTGTGTGTGTGTGTGTGTGTGTGTGTGTGTGTGTGTGTGTGTGTGTGTGTGTGTGTGTGTGTGTGTGTGTGTGTGTGTGCGTACCCCGTGGGCGGCCTGGACAGTCCGGGTCAGGTTCAGACCCTTCCAGACGTACACGTCTCCGTTCAGCGCTCCGGAGAAGGTGAGCTCCTCCTTGGCCGTGGCGAGACACAGTATGGTCTGGAGGTCCCCGGTCTTCCCAAACATGCCTCGCTTGGGGGTCAGCGCATTGCCACACAGGGTCCAGAACTACAGGGACCAGGACCCAGGACCCAGAGTCAGGACTTAACCCACACAGGGTCCAGCTGGGGGCGTGGTGTGTTAGCTGGGGGCGTGGTGTGTTAGCTGGGGCCGTGGTGTGTTAGCTGGGGGCGTGGTGTGTTAGCTGGGGGCGTGGTGTGTGTTAGCTGGGGGGGCGTGGTGTTAGCTGGGGGCGTGGTGTGTTAGCTGGGGGCGTGGTGTGTTAGCTGGGGGCGTGGTATGTTACCTGGGGGGGCGTGGTGTGTTAGCTGGGGGCGTGGTGTGTTAGCTGGGGGCGTGGTGTGTTAGCTGGGGGCGTGGTGTGTTAGCTGGGGGCGTGGTGTGTTAGCTGGGGGCGTGGTGGTGTTAGCTGGGGGCGTGGTGTGTTAGCTGGGGCGTGGTGTGTTAGCTGAGGGCGTGGTGTGTTACCTGGGGGGCGTGGTGTGTTAGCTGGGGGCGTGGTGTGTTAGCTGGGGCCGTGATGTGTTAGCTGGGGCGTGGTGTGTTACCTGGGGGGGCGTGGTGTGTTAGCTGAGGGCGTGGTGTGTTACCTGGGGGCGTGGTGTGTTAGCTGGGGGGCGTGGTGTGTTAGCTGGGGCCGTGGTGTGTTAGATGGGGGCGTGGTGTGTTAGCTGGGGGCGTGGTGTGTTACCTGGGGGGGCGTGGTGTGTTAGCTAGGGCGTGGTGTGTTACCTGGGGGCGTGGTGTGTTAGCTGGGGCCGTGGTGTGGTTAAATGGGGGCCGTGGTGTTCGTTAGCTGGGGGCGGTGTGTGTTAGCTGAGGGGCGTGGTGGTTGTTACCTGGGGGGGCGGTGGTGTAGCTTGGGGGGGGGGGGGGGGGGGGCCGTGGTGTGTTAGCTGGGGCCGTGGTTGTGTTAGATGGGGGGCGTGGTGTGTTAGCTGGGGGCGTGGTGTGTTAGCTAGGTGCGGGTGGTGTTACCTGGGGGGGCGTGGTGTGTTAGCTGGGGGCGTGGTGTGTTACCTGGGGGGGCGTGGTGTGTTAGCTGGGGGCGTGGTTTGGCTCTTACCTTGATGTGTTTCACCCCACAGGTGACCAGGCGGTTGGTCTGGTACGGGTCCCAGGAGATGTCAAAGATCTGCAGCACAGAGAATGAACCTGGAACCTTTAGGCATCTCCTGGCTCACACGGTGTTGTGGAGTGTGTGTGTGGTTGGAGGCGTGTCTAAGCACACCTGTGGGTGCCCTCAGGTGAGCTCTGTTTTCATTCATACTACAAACTACTGCAGTACACCGGATGATTGGACGTCCACAGTACACAGCCATACAGTATGTACATAATATATGATATTAATATGAATATTTTACGTCACGTTACCCGGTCTGAGTGTCCGGTGGCGCTGGCAACCACGCGACCTCGCCGCCAGTCCCACACACACAGCGTGTTCTTAGCGTCCAGGCCCACCGACGCCAGCCGCTGGAACACACATCACACTGACCAATCAGAGACCAGACCAGGCATCACACTGACCAATCAGAGACCAGACCGCATCACACTGACCAATCGGAGACCAGACCACATCACACTGACCAATCAGAGAGAAGACTGCATCACACTGACCAATCAGAGAGCAGACCGCATCACACTGACCAATCAGAGACCAGACCACATCACACTGACCAATCAGAGACTAGACGACATCACACTGACCAATCAGAGACCAGACCACATCACACTGACCAATCAGAGAGCAGACCGCATCACACTGACCAATCAGAGAGCAGACCGCATCACACTGACCAATCAGAGACCAGACCACATCACACTGACCAATCAGAGAGCAGACCTGTCCGTCAGAGTCGAAGGCGAGGCACGCGACCCCATGCGTGTGGACGTCCCGCAGGATGGACACGGTCTGCATGGAGTAGCTGTCCCAGATGCAGATGTAGGGATCCTTCCCTACCTGACCTGTAGCCACCTGCACCTTGTCTGGGTGGATGGACAGACTGATGGACACACACACACACACACACACACACATTATATACACACACAGTCTCCATCTGCCTGTCTCCATCTATCTGTCTCCAGCTCCCTGTCGCCAGCTCCCTGTCTCCAGCTCCCTGTCTCCAACTCCCTGTCTCCAGCATCCCTGTCTCCAGCTACCTGTCTCCAGCATCCCTGTCTCCAGCTACCTGTCTCCAACATCCCTGTCTCCAGCTACCTGTCTCCGACTCCCTGTCTCCAGCATCCCTGTCTCCAGCTCCCTGTCTCCAGCTACCTGTCTACAGCTACCTGTCTCCATCTACCTGTCTCCAGCTCTCTGTCTCCATCTACCTGTCTCTAGCTACCTGTCTCCATATACCTGTCTCCAGCTCTCTGTCTCCATCTACCTGTCTCCAGCTACCTGTCTCCATCTACCTGTCTCCAGCTACCTGTCTCCAGCTACCTGTCTCCAGCTCCCTGTCTCCAGCTACTTGTCTCCAGCTACCTGTCTCCAGCATCCCTGTCTCCAGCTACCTTTCTCCATCTACCTGTCTCCAGCTACCTGTCTCCAGCTCCCTGTCTCCAGCTACCTGTCTCCAGCATCCCTGTCTCCAGCTCCCTGTCTCCATCTACCTGTCTCCATCTACCTGTCTCCAGCTACCTGTCTCCAGCTCTGTCTCCAGCTACTTGTCTCCAGCTACCTGTCTCCAGCATCCCTGTCTCCAACTACTTGTCTCCAGCTACTTGTCTCCAGCTACCTGTCTCCAGCTACCTGTCTCCATCTACCTGTCTCCATCTACCTGTCTCCATCTACCTGTCTCCATCTACCTGTCTCCAGCTCCCTGTCTCCAGCTACTTGTCTCCAGCTACCTGTCTCCAGCTACCTGTCTCCAACATCCCTGTCTCCATCTACCTGTCTCCAGCTCCCTGTCTCCAGCTACCTGTCTCCATCTACCTGTCTCCATCTACCTGTCTCCAGCTTCCTGTCTCCATCCTCACCATCATCATCATCATCATCATGTGACACGGCGCGGGCTCACCTGATGATGTCATCGTCGTGGCCCAGGTAGAACTTCTGCGTGTGCTCTCGGCTGTTGTAGACCACGCCCACGCCGGCCACGAAGTAGACGAGTTCCTTCCCCGCCGTGTAGTACAGGTTGTTTCTGCACTGGTGACCACGGTAACCGTGGACCCACTCCAGCCTCAGCTGGCAGCGCGGCGCCGTCTTGTCCCCCATCACCCGGAGACAGCGCCTCCACCTTCCTCCCTGCTACACCAGCCTGTCAGACGAGTCACGCACCAGGACCAGTGAGTCACGCACCAGGACTTACCAGGACTAGTGAGTCACGGACCAGGACTAGTGAGTCATGCACCAGGACTTACCAGGACCAGTGAGTCATGCACCAGGACTAGTGAGTCATGTAACAGGACTTACCAGGACTAGTGAGTCATGTAACAGGATTACCAGGACTAGTGAGTCACGGACCAGGACTAGTGAGTCATGTAACAGGACTTACCAGGACTAGTGAGTCATGTAACAGGATTACCAGGACTAGTGAGTCACGGACCAGGACTAGTGAGTCATGTAACAGGACTTACCAGGACTAGTGAGTCATGCACCAGGACTAGTGAGTCATGCACCAGGACTTACCAGCACCAGTGAGTCACCCACCAGGACTAGTGAGTCATGTAACAGGATTACCAGGACTAGTGAGTCACAGACCAGGACTAGTGAGTAATGTAACAGGACTTACCAGGACTAGTGAGTCATGTACCAGGACTTACCAGGACTAGTGAGTCATGCACCAGGACTTACCAGGACTAGTGAGTCATGCATCAGGACTAGTGAGTCATGTAACAGGATTACCAGGACTAGTGAGTCACGGACCAGGACTAGTGAGTCATGTAACAGGACTTACCAGGACTAGTGAGTCATGTACCAGGACTTACCAGGACGAGTGAGTCATGTAACAGGACTTACCAGGACTAGTGAGTCATGCACCAGGACTTACCAGGACTAGTGAGTCATGCACCAGGACTAGTGAGTCATGTAACAGGATTACCAGGACTAGTGAGTCACGGACCAGGACTAGTGAGTCATGTAACAGGACTTACCAGGACTAGTGAGTCATGTACCAGGACTTACCAGGACGAGTGAGTCATGTAACAGGACTTACCAGGACTAGTGAGTCATGCACCAGGACTTACCAGGACTAGTGAGTCATGCACCAGGACTAGTGAGTCATGTAACAGGATTACCAGGACTAGTGAGTCACGGACCAGGACTAGTGAGTCATGCACCAGGACTTACCAGGACTAGTGAGTCATGTAACAGGACTTACCAGGTCTAGTGAGTCATGCACCAGGACTAGTGAGTCATGTAACAGGACTTACCAGGACTAGTGAGTCATGTACCAGGACTAGTGAGTCATGCACCAGGACTAATGAGTCATGTAACAGGATTACCAGGACTAGTGAGTCATGCACCAGGACTTACCAGGTCTAGTGAGTCATGCACCAGGACTAGTGAGTCATGTAACAGGACTTACCAGGACTAGTGAGTCATGTACCAGGACTAGTGAGTCATGCACCAGGACTAATGAGTCATGTAACAGGATTACCAGGACTAGTGAGTCATGTAACAGGACTTACCAGGACTAGTGAGTCATGTACCAGGACCAGGACTAGTGAGTCATGTACCAGGACTTACCAGGACTAGTGAGTCATGTAGCAGGACTAGTGAGTCATGTACTAGGACTAGTGAGTCATGTACCAGGACTAGTGAGTCATGTACCAGGACTAGTGAGTCTCACATGTTAATCCCAGCTGAGCTCCAGGGTCCTCAGGGTCCTCATGGTCCTCAGCGACTGCTCGGTGATTTACTTCAAGTAGTTCAATCTATATCTCTATATCTATATATCTCTACATCTATATCTCTATACCCCTATATCTATATATTTCTATATCTCTATATCCATATCTCTATACCCCTATATCTATATATTTCTATATCTCTATATCCATATCTCTATATTTCTATATCTCTACATATATCTCTCTCTTTATATGTCTATATTTCTGTATCTATATATTTCTATATCTCTACATATATCTCTCTCTATATATATTTCTATATCTCTATATCCATCACATCAAGCTAAACTCGGGCTTATTCTCTTATTCACTCTTATTCTTGGCGGTGCTGGACGCAAAATAAGCGCCAGACGTCCATAAAGAAGCAGCTGATTAATAAATGAATAAAAAGATAAAAGATAAAGATAAAAGATAAAAGATAAAAGATGAAAAGAGAGAAGAGAAGATTTCAGGTCCGATCCTCATCCTCCCGTCCGCTCGTCTGTCGTAAACCGTCTTAGAGAATCCCGGTGCCGCGCGGTGCATGCCGGGATCTGTAGTCTTTACGTCTCGTCCCGCCGTGAAGACCCGACGAAGCGGAGTACATTAAGGACTACAAGTCCCAGAGGTGTGGATGGGTCGCTGTCCGCGGTGCTGTAACGTTAAAGGGGCCCTGCTGTACCGTGTGGGCGTGGTTAGCCAGGACGAGCCCGGTTCGAAATTGTCACGTGACAAGACGTCACAAGTGGGAGCGTCCAGCTGTAGATGTATGGTGGATAGATCAGACCAGCAGCCTGCCCAGTGGACCGGTCCAACTGGTGGACTGGTCCAGTCAGCACACATCTGGGTGGACGCTCCCACTTGTGACGTCACACCTGGTGGTATAATAAGCCTCTTATATTATGTCAAATATACCAAAATTAGCACAACTTCATGCCTCCAGCCTTCAGCAAGTTACTATATGTTCTGTTATTCACATTATATGTTAGATCTCGGTTCATTTTGTCTCTTGCTTGTTAAAGTAACATTGATTGTGCATATTTCCAGCCATGACACCAGGTCTCATAAAAGTTTCATTCATTAATGATAAAGAAATTAATATAAATAATGTAATATAAATATAAATAACACACACACACACCACACGGCAGAACGCTTCAAGGCTTTTAATGACATCACACACATTGAACTGCGATAGATAGATAGATCGTCAAAGTCTACAGGTGCACTTTAATACATGGGGAAGCTACTTTAACTTCTGCTTATATTTGGCTCAACACACCAGGACGTTGCAAAGTTCTCTTCATTCCTATGGAGTAGTGCAGTAAGATGTAGTCCGGTTCCGTCAGTAGTCCGGTTCCATCAGTAGTCTGGTTCTGTCAGTAGTGAGTAGGGGTCCATCAGTAGTCAGTCCGGTTCCGTCAGTAGTCAGTCTGGTTCCGTCAATAGTCTGATTCAGTAGTCAGTCCGGTTCCGTCAGTAGTCTGATTCAGTAGTCAGTCCGGTTCCGTCAGTAGTCTGATTCAGTAGTCAGTCCGGTTCCGTCAGTAGTCTGATTCAGTAGTCAGTCCGGTTCCGTCAGTAGTCCGGTTCCGTCAGCAGTCCGGTTCCGTCAGTAGTCCGGTTCCAGCACTAGAGGGCAGAGCGGAGGCAGATGGCCGCCGGTCTTCAAGCAGTTAGCAGTAAGCGCGTGTAACGTGGATCCTTCAAGAGTTGACTACACAGCACTTTATAATCTGTACTACAATGATATGGAACATAAACAACTTCAAAATGAAGTGTGGAGGTAAAATAAAATATAGCAAATTAAACTATTATTACTGCTCTAGACAGGGAGGCTTAGAGGAATATCCTTCATTTATGTGTAGTTTGAAGCTACGTGAGCCTAGCTTAGCATGCAGGAAATCATAGCACCCCCCCCCTATTGGCTCTCCCATCAGGGGTGGTGACAACCAATCAGAACTCACTACGGGTCCAGTTTCTTTCAGGACAGGAATGTGTCTTACAACAAATTATAGAATATAAAAAAACACAAAACATTGAGACTTCCTGGTGACGATGAAACATATTAATAACGAATATAAAACTTCAGGCAAATTAAAAGTTAGAAAAGACGTCCTTCATGAACACAACAACCCGAGACCTGTTTCACCAGACCCCCTCCAGACCATAACCCCCGAGACCTGGTTCACCAGACACCCTCCAGACCATAACCCCCGAGACCTGGTTCACCAGACCCCCTCCAGACCATAACCCCCGAGACCTGGTTCACCAGACCCCCTCCAGACCATAACCCCCGAGACCTGTTTCACCAGACCCCCTCCAGACCATAACCCCCGAGACCTGTTTCACCAGACCCCGTTCAGAGACCCCTCACCCCCCCAAAGCGCCCAGCAGAGGGGAGTGCAACAGAGAGAACAGAGAGAACAGAGAGAGAACAGAGAGAGAACAGAGAGAGAACAGAGAGAACAGAGAGAGAACAGAGAACAGAGAGAGAACAGAGAGAACACAGAGAGAGAACAGAGAGAACAGAGAGAGAACAGAGAGAGAACACAGAGAACAGAGAGAACAGAGAGAGAACAGAGAACAGAGAGAGAACAGAGAGAACAGAGAGAACAGACAGAGAACAGAGAGAACAGAGAGAACAGAGAGAACAGAGAGAGAACAGAGAGAACAGAGAGAACAGAGAGCTGGGTGAGCATCCTAGTGGTCTACTGCTTCTTCTTGCTGAACAGACTGAATCTCTTCTCCTTGTCTTTCTCCCTCTTCCCCGGGCTGGAGTCGGTCGTCATGGTGATGGAGGCGGGCAGGGTGTGGGCGCGGCCGGAGACCGGGGTGCTCTGGTTGCTGCTGGGCGCCTCGGAACGCTCCGGAGACCCGCCACTCATTATGGTCTGGATCCACGAGCTCATCTCCTCCTGTAGGGTTAGACTTGTTAACCAGCTAGTTAACTATAACTAGTTAACTACTAACTAGTTCAGTAACCAGCTAGTTAACTATAACTAGTGTTCATTATGGTCTGGATCCACAACCTGTATGTGTTAGATAGTCTGGTTAACTAACCAGTGCCCATTAATATCACAGTAGAAAAACAGTAAATATCACAGTAGAAAGATATTAAATATCACAGTAGAAAGACAGTAAATATCACAGTAGAAAGATAGTAAATATCACAGTAGAAAGATAGTAAATATCACAGTAGAAAGATAGTAAATATCACAGTAGAAAGATAGTAAATATCACAGTAGAAAGATAGTAAATATATGATAGATATACAAGTATGATATATATAGATATATGATAGATATACAAGTATGATATATATAGATATATGATAGATATATGATAGATATACAAGTATGATATATATAGATATATGATAGATATATGATAGATATACAAGTATGATATATATAGATATATGATAGATATACAAGTATGATATATATAGATATATGATAGATATACAAGTATGATATATATAGATATATGATAGATATATGATAGATATACAAGTATGATATATATAGATATTAGGGCTGTCAAACAATTAAAATTATTAATCGTGATTAATCGCATGATTTTGTGTAGTTAATCGCGATTAATCCCAAGTTTTTTATTGGCTCAAACTTGAATGATTTTCCAAGTGAAAAGCAGTGTATTGTGTTGTAGCCATATGAATGCAAAATATAAGCAGCATCCAAATGTATTTTTTATTACAATAAATAAATCCAATATAAAACCTAAAATATTTGTAGCCACTGACAGGGCAATAACATTTTCATAGTTTTATCTAGTTAATTCGGGGGTGCCCCCCCCCCATCAGAACCGCAAATAAACGGACCCCCCCCCCCCTCCAGAGACGCTGACTCAGAGTCCGTCGTGCGCCTCTATCATATATCATAGATATATCATAGATATATGATAGATATACAAGTATGATATATATAGATATATGATAGATATATGATAGATATACAAGTATGATATATATAGATATATGATAGATATACAAGTATGATATATATAGATATATGATAGATATATGATAGATATACAAGTATGATATATATAGATATATGATAGATATACAAGTATGATATATATAGATATATGATAGATATATGATAGATATACAAGTATGATATATATAGATATATGATAGATATACAAGTATGATATATATAGATATATGATAGATATATGATAGATATACAAGTATGATATATATAGATATATGATAGATATATGATAGATATACAAGTATGATATATATAGATATATGATAGATATACAAGTATGATATATATAGATATATGATAGATATATGATAGATATACAAGTATGATATATATAGATATATGATCGATATACAAGTATGATATATATAGATATATGATAGATATATGATAGATATACAAGTATGATATATATAGATATATGATAGATATACAAGTATGATATATATAGATATATGATAGATATATAAGTATGATATATATAGATATATGATAGATATATGATAGATATACAAGTATGATATATATAGATATATGATAGATATATGATAGATATACAAGTATGATATATATAGATATATGATAGATATATAGATGATATATATATGATATATATAGTATGATATATATGATAGATATACAAGTATGATATATATAGATATATGATAGATATATGATATATATAATAGATATATGATAGATATATGATAGATATACAAGTATGATATATATAGATATATGATAGATATATGATAGATATACAAGTATGATATATATAGATATATGATAGATATACAAGTATGATATATATAGATATATGATAGATATATGATAGATATACAAGTATGATATATATAGATATATGATAGATATACAAGTATGATATATATAGATATATGATAGATATATGATAGATATACAAGTATGATATATATAGATATATGATAGATATACAAGTATGATATATATAGATATATGATAGATATACAAGTATGATATATATAGATATATGATATAATAATAAATAGATATATAAATGATATATAAATATATAGATATATAATAGATAATATAATAATATAAAATATAATAATATATGATAGATATACAAGTATGATATATATAGATATATGATAGATATACAAGTATGATATATATAGATATATGATAGATATATGATAGATATACAAGTATGATATATATAGATATATGATAGATATATGATAGATATACAAGTATGATATATATAGATATATGATAGATATATGATAGATATACAAGTATGATATATATAGATATATGATAGATATACAAGTATGATATATATAGATATATGATAGATATATGATAGATATACAAGTATGATATATATAGATATATGATAGATATACAAGTATGATATATATAGATATATGATAGATATATGATAGATATACAAGTATGATATATATAGATATATGATAGATATATGATAGATATACAAGGATGATATATATAGATATATGATAGATATATGATAGATATACAAGTATGATATATATAGATATATGATAGATATACAAGTATGATATATATAGATATATGATAGATATATGATAGATATACAAGTATGATATATATAGATATATGATAGATATACAAGTATGATATATATAGATATATGATAGATATACAAGTATGATATATATAGATATATGATAGATATACAAGTATGATATATATAGATATATGATAGATATACAAGTATGATATATATAGATATATGATAGATATATGATAGATATACAAGTATGATATATATAGATATATGATAGATATACAAGTATGATATATATAGATATATGATAGATATATGATAGATATACAAGTATGATATATATAGATATATGATAGATATATGATATATATAGATATATGATAGATATATGATATATATATGATAGATACGTATATGATAGATGTATGATAGATATATGATAGATATACAAGTATGATATATATAGATATATGATAGATATACAAGTATGATAAATATAGATATATGATAGATATATGATAGATGTATGATAGATATATGATAGATGTATGATAGATATATGATAGATATATGATGTATGATAGATATATGATAGATGTATGATATATAGATATATGATAGATATATGATAGATGTATGATAGATATATGATAGATGTATGATAGATATATGATAGATGTATGATAGATATATGATAGATATATGATAGATATATGATAGATATATGATAGATATATGATAGATATATGATAGATATATGATAGATATATGATAGATACGTATATGATAGATATATGATAGATGTATGATAGATATATGATAGATACGTATATGATAGATATATGATAGATGTATGATAGATGTATGATAGATACGTATATGATAGATGTATGATAGATACGTATATGATAGATGTATGATAGATGTATGATAGATATATGATAGATGTATGATAGATAGTATGATAGATGTATGATAGATACGTATATGATAGATGTATGATAGATGTATGATAGATACGTATATGATAGATGTATGATAGATATATGATAGATGTATGATAGATACGTATATGATAGATGTATGATAGATGTATGATAGATATATGATAGATGTATGATAGATACGTATATGATAGATATATGATAGATGTATGATAGATGTATGATAGATACGTATATGATAGATGTATGATAGATGTATGATAGATACGTATATGATAGATATATGATAGATGTATGATAGATATATGATAGATACGTATATGATAGATATATGATAGATATATGATAGATGTATGATAGATACGTATATGATAGATATATGATAGATGTATGATAGATGTATGATAGATATATGATAGATATATGATAGATATATGATAGATGTATGATAGATGTATGATAGATATATGATAGATATGATAGATGTATGATAGATACGTATATGATAGATATATGATAGATGTATGATAGATATATGATAGATGTATGATAGATACGTATATGATAGATGTATGATAGATGTATGATAGATGTATGATAGATGTATGATAGATATATGATAGATGTATGATAGATATATGATAGATGTATGATAGATACGTATATGATAGATGTATGATAGATGTATGATAGATGTATGATAGATACGTATATGATAGATGTATGATAGATGTATGATAGATGTATGATAGATACGTATATGATAGATGTATGATAGATGTATGATAGATGTATGATAGATGTATGATAGATATATGATAGATATATGATAGATACGTATATGATAGATATATGATAGATGTATGATAGATACGTATATGATAGATGTATGATAGATGTATGATAGATGTATGATAGATGTATGATAGATGTATGATAGATGTATGATAGATGTATGATAGATACGTATATGATAGATGTATGATAGATGTATGATAGATACGTATATGATAGATGTATGATAGATGTATGATAGATGTATGATAGATGTATGATAGATACGTATATGATAGATGTATGGTAGATGTATGATAGATACGTATATGATAGATGTATGATAGATGTATGATAGATGTATGGTAGATGTATGATAGATACGTATATGATAGATATATGATAGATGTATGATAGATATATGATAGATACGTATATGATAGATATATGATAGATGTATGATAGATGTATGATAGATACGTATATGATAGATATATGATAGATGTATGATAGATATATGATAGATACGTATATGATAGATATATGATAGATGTATGATAGATATATGATAGATACGTATATGATAGATATATGATAGATGTATGATAGATATATGATAGATACGTATATGATAGATATATGATAGATGTATGATAGATATATGATAGATACGTATATGATAGATATATGATAGATGTATGATAGATATATGATAGATACGTATATGATAGATATATGATAGATGTATGATAGATATATGATAGATACGTATATGATAGATATATGATAGATGTATGATAGATATATGATAGATACGTATATGATAGATATATGATAGATGTATGATAGATATATGATAGATACGTATATGATAGATATATGATAGATATATGATAGATGTATGATAGATATATGATAGATATATGATAGATGTATGATAGATATATGATAGATATATGATAGATGTATGATAGATACGTATATGATAGATGTATGATAGATACGTATATGATAGATGTATGATAGATATATGATAGATGTATGATAGATGTATGATAGATACGTATATGATAGATGTATGATAGATACGTATATGATAGATGTATGATAGATATATGATAGATGTATGATAGATACGTATATGATAGATGTATGATAGATGTATGATAGATATATGATAGATGTATGATAGATACGTATATGATAGATATATGATAGATGTATGATAGATACGTATATGATAGATGTATGATAGATGTATGATAGATACGTATATGATAGATATATGATAGATGTATGATAGATATATGATAGATACGTATATGATAGATATATGATAGATGTATGATAGATATATGATAGATACGTATATGATAGATATATGATAGATGTATGATAGATGTATGATAGATATATGATAGATATATGATAGATATGATAGATATATGATAGATGTATGATAGATATATGATAGATGTATGATATGATAGATACGTATATGATAGATATATGATAGATGTATGATAGATATATGATAGATGTATGATAGATACGTATATGATAGATGTATGATAGATGTATGATAGATGTATGATAGATGTATGATAGATATATGATAGATGTATGATAGATATATGATAGATGTATGATAGATACGTATATGATAGATGTATGATAGATGTATGATAGATGTATGATAGATGTATATGATAGATGTATGATAGATAGTATGATAGATGTATGATAGATAGTATATGATAGATGTATGATAGATGTATGATAGATGTATGATAGATGTATGATAGATATATGATAGATATATGATAGATACGTATATGATAGATATATGATAGATGTATGATAGATACGTATATGATAGATGTATGATAGATGTATGATAGATGTATGATAGATGTATGATAGATATATGATAGATGTATGATAGATGTATGATAGATACGTATATGATAGATGTATGATAGATGTATGATAGATGTATATGATAGATGTATGATAGATGTATGATAGATGTATGATAGATGTATGATAGATACGTATATGATAGATGTATGATAGATGTATGATAGATACGTATATGATAGATGTATGATAGATGTATGATAGATGTATGATAGATGTATGATAGATACGTATATGATAGATATATGATAGATGTATGATAGATATATGATAGATACGTATATGATAGATATATGATAGATGTATGATAGATGTATGATAGATACGTATATGATAGATATATGATAGATGTATGATAGATATATGATAGATACGTATATGATAGATATATGATAGATGTATGATAGATATATGATAGATACGTATATGATAGATATATGATAGATGTATGATAGATATATGATAGATATATGATAGATACTATAGATAGATATATAGATACTATAAATACTATAGATAGATATATAGATATGATAGATACTATAGATAGATATATAGATATGATAGATACTATAGATAGATATATAGATACTATAAATACTATAGATAGATATATAGATATGATAGATACTATAGATAGATATTATAGATATGATAGATATATATGATAGATATATGATAGATATATAGATATATGATAGATATATGATAGATATATGATAGATATATGATAGATGTATGATAGATATATGATAGATGTATGATAGATATATGATAGATGTATGATAGATATATGATAGATATATGATAGATATATGATAGATGTATGATAGATATATGATAGATATATGATAGATATATATGATAGATATATGATAGATGTATGATAGATGTATGATAGATGTATGATAGATGTATGATAGATGTATGATAGATACGTATATGATAGATGTATGATAGATACGTATATGATAGATGTATGATAGATGTAATTAAGGCGTTACCTGAGTTTGAAGACATGTTTCTTCTTCTTGTATTCGGCGGCGATGTCGCAGACCGCCCCCTGCAGGCTGACGGGCGCGTGGTTGTGGTAGGCCATGCCCTGGGCGGCCATCTTGCTGTCTTTATAGACCGCCAGCTCCTGGCCGCTGATCACACAGTAGACGTTGTGCCAGGACCTGCACACACACAGGTCGCTGTTAGCCTAGCCGCTAGGTTAGCACACACACAGGTCGCTGTTAGCCTAGCCGCTAGGTTAGCACACACACAGGTCGCTGTTAGCCTAGCCGCTAGGTTAGCACACACACAGGTAGCTGTTAGCCTAGCCGCTAGGTTAGCACACACAGGTAGCTGTTAGCCTAGCCGCTAGGTTAGCACACACAGGTAGCTGTTAGCCTAGCTGCTAGGTTAGCACATAACAGAGATACTGTTATCTGTTGCTAGTCTAGCCTACATGTAACTAGCTGTTGTTAGCTTAGCCGCGAGGTTAGCACAGAACACAGATACTGTTAGCTGTTGCTAGTGTAGCCTAGATGTAGATAACTGTTGTTAGCCTAGCTGCTAGGTGTTGCTAGTGTAGCCTAGATGTAGCTAGCTGATGTTAGCCTAGCTGCTAGGTGTTGCTAGTGTAGCCTAGATGTAGCTAGCTGCTGTTAGCCTAGCTGCTAGGTGTTGCTAGTGTAGCCCAGATGTAGCTAGCTGCTGTTAGCCTAGCTGCTAGGTGTTGCTCGTGGACCTGTTGGAGGCCTTCTTGTTGGGCGCCTCCCACTCATGCTTGCGGTGTAGGAATCCTTCCATCTGATTGGTGGAGGCCTCCTGGTTCCTGGAGGGCAGAGTAGATGATTGGCTGCCTTTAGGTCTCCGCCCGGAGGTGGGGGAGGGGGCGGGGCTAGGCTCTTTGGAACTCCTCTCTGCCACTCCGTTCACCAGACTACCGGCATCAACAGCATCCTGGAGGGGGAAGAGGAACCATGGGTTACTAGGCAACAGATGAGCTTGTTCTAGTGGTGATGGAGGTGGCTCCTGAAGGTGTAGTGTTGATGGAGGTGGTTTGCTGAGGGTGTAGTGGTGATGGAGGTGGTTCCTGAGGGTGTAGTGGTGATGGAGGTGGTTGCTGAGGGTGTAGTGGTGATGGATGTGGTTTGCTGAGGGTGTAGTGGTGATGGAGGTGGTTCCTGAGGGTGTAGTGGTGATGGAGGTGGTTCCTGAGGGTGTAGTGGTGACGGAGGTGGTTCCTCACCCTGGGTGACTCCTGGCTGGACGGGAGGCCATTAAGGGAGATCTGTTCTCCTTCCCTGGAGAGAGGTGGGGGGAGGGGCATGGTAAACACGTTGTTGTGTAGTGTAACATGTTCAGGGTGCAGGGTGCTGGGTGCAGGGTGCTGGGTGCAGGGTGCTGGGTGCTGGGTGCTGGGTGCTGGGTGCTGGGTGCTGGGTGCAGGGTGTGGGTGCTGGGTGCTGGGTGCAGGGTGCAGGGTGCAGGGTGCTGGGTGCTGGGTGCAGGGTGCTGGGTGCAGGGTGATGGGTGCAGGGTGCTGGGTGCTGGGTGCAGGGTGCAGGGTGTGGGTGCAGGGTGCTGGGTGCAGGGTGCTGGGTGCAGGGTGCAGGGTGCAGGGTGCAGGGTGCTGGGTGCAGGGTGCTGGGTGCAGGGTGCAGGGTGCAGGGTGCAGGGTGCTGGGTGCAGGGTGCTGGGTGCTGGGTGCTGCACCTCTGTGGTGGCTCTTCCAGGACAGGTTCAGGAGTCGGAGGTCTTCTCAGCCGTTCCTCCTCCTCCTGCAGTCTCCTCACCTCCAACAACTCCATCTGCCAGCCCAGAATCAACACATCAGGACCTCAACCACACCTAGTTCTCCTCCTCCTGCTCCTCCTACCATAACAAGTCTGTATCTAGTTCTCCTCCTCCTCCTCCTTCTGTAGTGAGTCTATCTCCTGTTCCTCCTACCGTGGTGAGTCTCTCCAGGGCGGAGAACCTCTCCTCCCAGCTGGCGGCTGACTTCTCAAAGGCCTCGTGTCTCTTGATGAGCTTCTCCACCTCGTCCACGCTGTGGCCCAGCTCCCTGGCCGCCAGGTAGGGCTCCTGCACCAGCAGCCACGCCTCGGCCACGCCGGCGTCCCGCGAGAACTGGTGCACCTCCAGGACTGGCAAGAGGGGGAGGAGTCAGCCTAAACTCTCAACCGCTCTATTGGCTGATGCCGAAGAAAACAAATAGAAAGAGGGCGGGCCTTACTCAGTCTTAACCACTCCCATCGGTCCTCCCACTTGTCAATCATGTCTTTCCTCTTGTCTGTCAGCTGCAGTAACTTCTCTTTGATCTGTAAAACAAAACAAGTTATAATGTAGAATTATATAGTATATACTGTAGTATATATATATACTCTATATACTGTAGTATATATATAGTATACTGTATATATATACTGTATATACTGTAGTATATATATATATATACTCTATATACTGTAGTATATTTATAGTATACTGTATATATATACTGTATATACTGTAGTATATATATATACTCTATATACTGTAGTATATATATAGTATACTGTATATATATACTGTATATACTGTAGTATATATATATACTCTATATACTGTAGTATATATATAGTATACTGTATATATATACTGTATATACTGTAGTATATATATATACTCTATATACTGTAGTATATATATAGTATACTGTATATATATACTGTATATACTGTAGTATATATATATACTCTATATACTGTAGTATATATATAGTATACTGTATATATATACTGTATATACTGTAGTATATATATATATACTCTATATACTGTAGTATATTTATAGTATACTGTATATATATACTGTATATACTGTAGTATATATACATAATATATATACTGTAGTATATATATAGTATACTGTATATATATACTGTATATACTGTAGTATATATATAGTATATATATATTATATATACTGTATATAGTATACACTATATACTCTAGTATATATATAGTATATATATACTGTATATACTGTATATAGTATCTATATACTATATACAGTAGATACTATATAGAGTATCTATATAGTATATACACTCTATATATACACTCTATATAGTATATATATATACCGTATATACTGTATATAGTATATATATACTATATAAGGTAGATACTATGAGTGTATACTATATATAGTATACACTCTATATAGTATATATATATATATATAAAATTATGTTCCCGCAGAAGCCTCTAGTGCAGGGGTGCAGCAGCCTCTAGTGTATATAACGGGTGGTGCAGCAGCCTCTAGCGTATATAACGGGCGGTGCAGCAGCCTCTAGTGTATATAACGGGCGGTGCAGCAGCCTCTAGCTGTATATAACGGGTGATGCAGCAGCCTCTAGCGTATATAACGGGTGGTGCAGCAGCCTCTAGTGTATATAACGGGCGGTGCAGCAGCCTCTAGTGTATATAACGGGCGGTGCAGCAGCCTCTAGCGTATATAACGGGTGGTGCAGCAGCCTCTAGCTGTATATAACGGGCGGTGCAGCAGCCTCTAGTGTATATAACGGGCGGTGCAGCAGCCTCTAGTGTATATAACGGGCGGTGCAGCAGCCTCTAGTGTATATAACGGCTGCCTCTAGTGTATATAACGG
>PIJE02002425.1:67642-69508 GCA_002895965.2 Coryphaenoides rupestris | reverse complement strand
GACGGTTAACAACTCGTAGCGATACTAGGCGGCAGTGGGCTATAGTAAGCGACACTTGGCAATAGCTAGCACTAGTAAGTGACTTTTATCTTGCTATTTTAATAATTTATCTTTTTTGACTCCTCTTTTTGCGTACTGTCGCCTGCCATGTCACAAGAATTTCACTGTTCAGAATGGCCCTGTGCTACGAAGAACACGTGACAATAAAACACTTTGCCTTTGACTTTGACGAGTTGGCAATGTGCAGCGATAGCGAGCAACCGTCAGCGATAGCGCTAGCGACAGTTCAAAAGTGCGCGGCAGTGCGCTGCCAGAGGCAAACCGACGCGCTGGCCGCCGTTTATGGATTCCATGTGTTCGCTCAACGTGAAAAACCATGAGCTTGTGTTGGGGAATAGCTACACATGCCTGTTTTTATTGGGTTTCCACCCGGCATTTTGCCTTCAGTCAATAATGAGGACCATTTTGTACACATTTCAATAAAAGCTATTATTAAGCTCTCGTACGTGATTAGAGAGTAATGATAATGGGTGAGTCCCGGCGAGTCACCGCTTGCGCGCGCGTAGCATAAATTACACGAGTGATTTGCTGTCCAACAATGTTCTTCAAAAGGGACCGTGCTGGCATGAAATTACACGTTGTGTATTGTAACGTGTCATCAAGGCATAATGGTGGAGGTGCGTCGTTTAAATCATCACAGAGTCACGCTGGTTTTATTAGAGTGGAGCGTGGGCGCGTGACTACTAGTTAGACACCAGCCTAATGGGAAAATCACTTCATAATGGGAGAGGGAAAAACAGAGCATCTCGTCTTCTGAGTCCCCGCTCTCGGTGCTGCCGTAATGCTCATAATAGATGTGCACAGCACGATGAAACACAGGCAGACACACACACAGGCACACACACAGGCACACACAGGCACACACACACACACACACACACACACACACACACACACACACACACCCAGACGCTGATGCTGACGGAGGAAGATATTCCTCATTGCCTTTGTCCTCACCAGACCAACCGGGGCATCAGACAGTTTATTGGATACATAGATTGTGTGTTGAGTGTGCACGCGCGTTTGTGCGTGTGTGTGTGTGTGTGTGTGTGTGTGTGTATGCGTGTGTGTGCGTGTGTGTGTGTGCCTGTGCGTGTGTGTGCTTGCATGCCCTCTTCAATAAGGACACGCCAGCCAGGATAGCAGTGACAGCAGGGGGCACTCTTGCACCACTGTAGCCCTGACACCAGAGGGTGAGAAAGCTGCACTGCCTTCTCTCTTCATGTGTCTCTCTCTCTCCCTCCCTCTCTTTCTCTCTCTGTCTCTCTCTCCCTCTCTCTCTCTGCCTCTGCAAGCTCTCTGTCTGTGTCAGTGGCGAGTGCTGAGCAGTAATCACATCTAATGCCCGGCCGGGAATAAAGACTAGGGCTGCAGGGGAAGAACAGTGCCACCGTCGTCCTGATTCTCTCTCTCTCTCTCTCTCTCTCTCTCTCTCTCTCTCTCTGTCTCTCTCGCTCTCTCGCTCTCTCTCTCTCTCTCTCTCTCTCTCTCTCTCTCTCTCTCTCTCTCTCTCTCTCTCTGGGCGAGGTAGGTTGTGTCCTCTGCTAACGTGTGTTAGTTAGTGTGTGTGTAGGTCAGCACAGCCAGGTGGATTCCAAGATGCAGAACATCACATTCTTTCACATGCACCTGCACGCACACACACACGCACACACACACACACACACACACGCACAAGCACGCACACGCTGATACACTACATAACTACATTGGTTGATACTTTAATCTTAGACTAAAGAACATAATATTATTTTATATAATTTGATATATTTCATTACATGTATTACCCTTAAAATAATGACAAAA
>PIJE02002425.1:52642-62642 GCA_002895965.2 Coryphaenoides rupestris | reverse complement strand
CCCGTACACACGGATATCGAACAAGAGAAGGCCGTCACATCCATACGCCGATATCGCAAATTGAGTCCTTAAATGACAACCTAGGCTACCTCAGGGCACGAGGAAGGGATTTTCTTCTGGTCATTATTGTGATTTGTGTCGTTTTCTGTAAGTCTACACTTTTGTATGCCCAGGCCATTCGTTGGTCCGGTGTTTGATATATATTGCATTGCAAACGTTTTGTAGTCATACAAATGTGCGATTAACGTACATGCAGTCAGGATGTACAGCGCTATTCCCCAAGATGTGATAAATAACAACGTTTATAGTCCCCTCACCTTTAGCAATGTTACCTTTATCTTACAAGGAAAGCCTTTTGATAAATATATTATTTTTATTTTTTATTTTATTTTATATTGTTTGGTAGCATTTCCCAATATTTCCCAAACGTCGGACTGGCCGATGAGTCCGTTTCCTCAAAGTACTGTTGACAAATGTTACGATGGGGATAATACTTAATACAATACTTTCAAGGCTATCCTTTTTTCTTTTCTTTTTTTTTCCTCCTCCATCAAGCAATAAAGAGAAAAAGAGAAATGCATTTATTTCTCTTATTGACAGAAGTCCAGCAGACTTCATTTCGTTAGCCGGTGAGTGGCAACGCGGACAGAGCCGCCGTTGTATTGGCAGGATGTGAAGGCGGCGGTGGTGCGGCTGGCGTTTCGCGCGGAAAAACAAATTAGCCGTTTACAGAGACTGATCTGTCTTATGCGCTTAGCTCAAAATCCTCGCGTTTATGTTCTCTCCCTCACCTATTTACTCCCATATTCCTTCACTCAACCTCTTGTTTATTTGGTTTTGATTTCCACCCCCCCCCCCCCACCCCCCATCCACCTCTCCCTCCCTCCCTCCCTCTCTTCCTCTTGTTCTTCATTGTCTTTGTCTTCTTCGTTGGTCCTGATCATTGAGATTAGGTGTGGAGGACATGTAGCAGGAGGAGGAGCACTGCCGCCACTAACTGACCACTACGGTGCACACAGGGGCTGCTTGTCATTCTCAATGTTATTTCAATCAATCCCCCCCCGCCACCCCCCCCTTTCTCTTTTATGATATAGATTCTGCATCAAAGAATAATTGTGTCCTCTTCCAACATCTTTCCATCTTGCGTTGAATCCATCAGACAGATTAATTATGACTGAGAAGGAACGAATGAGAAAAAGATGACTAGTGATGTGAATAGTACAGATGGGGAGTGAATGGTAAAATATGGCTGATGCTGTCGTTAGCGAGGTGTCGGCAGCACCGCCTGGAGACGGCGAAGTCCTCGGAGCGCGCCGGGAAGTTTGAAGCTTTGTTTGGTGAAGCTCTGTTTGTCTTGTGCAGCGTTCCGTCTCGGCGAGGTTTGTTTTGGAAGAAGAGAAGAACAAAAAAAAAAAAAGACCCAGAAACAAGTTAACTCAAGCGAGATCAAACCTGATGTGTTTCTCTGCTGGTAAAGCACACGGTCTTCCCCTGTGAAGTCTCTGCGACGGCAATACCAACACAACAACAAAAGCAGCAGCAACAGCAGCAACAGCAACAACAGCAAAACTTTGGATACAGAACCACACTGTGATGTTTTATTTTGGGGGATACGTTAAAGATGTATCCTTCCTGTTATTATTAGTATTCATATTAAATGCAAATATATGATCATAAAATAGATTCATATTGTTCTTATCAAATATCTTCTTACAAATATGAAAAAAAGGCTATTGGCTACTCGACATTTTTGTAACGCTGCAGATGCAAACGCAACATATGTACGACACCTGGGTGTGTGTCGACACCGTCACCCCCGGTACCTGCAGCGCCCTAGCGTTGCACGGCTCTCACCTGCGCACTCGCACACACACACACACACTCCTGCCCCCCATACATTCCCCTTTAGTCCACCAGCAGGTAAGCTCAGGTGGGTTGGCGGTGGGTTGGCGGCGGTGGTGGTGGCGGGGGGGGGGGGGGGGGCGGTGGCTGCTGTAATTAACGCAGGGTTTTTCTTTACAGCAGGGACCTGGGGGGCAGAGCGCTCCATATAGCTCATTAATTCCTATTTGTGTGTAATGAGAGGGGTCACCATGAATGTAATAAATGGTTCTTTTATTTGGCAGAGCGGGCTCCAGGGGCAGCCTCCTCCTTTCGCACCGGCTAACCGTCTCATAAACGCACTGAGCGCACACACGCGTACACGCACGCACGCACACACACACACACACACACACACACACACACACACGCAGTGGGTCGGGGGGCGCGGGGAGTTGGGTGAAATGGGAAGTGTATGTAATTAAGGTGTGATCTCTTTACACTTTACACTTTGCATGCCCTCTATTATTAACAATTGAGGGAAACCTGTAAAAACAAAAAAGATATACTATATATATATATATATATATATAGATGTGTACCACTGGTGTGGTCGCCAGATATATTAACTCCAAATATTAATGCCATATATTATCTTTGTGCTGTAGCTCTTGCACACGCGGACAAAGACATCATTGACTTTATTGGTGCAGAGAGAGCAGACCTCCCTCTCCGTGGCCGTAGCTCATGCGCTCGCGTGATTTAGGCCCGCGTGCCTCCGGTGTCTAAGCAGACATAAAGAAACGGTCGGGGCCTGTCGGCTTTTACTGCACACAAACTGCACACTTTTCTGCCAAAAAAGCCAAACGTCCCGCCGCACTCCTCCGTGGAGTCAATCACAACTCTGTTCGTCGCGCATTTCCACTCCTCCCACGGGCGTATTCCCTTCAACCTAAACAAAAAAATTTCTTCCGCGCCGGCGAGCGAGCTGACTGAGATGGATGGAAATCCCGACTACTTTTTTATATTAGTTTAGCGTTTCTGAAGACCTGCGATACGGAGCGGGGGCCCCGTGTGTAACACAGTAACACACAGGGCCCCCGCTTACGACAGCTGGCTGCCGACCCAGTCAGCAAAAAGCTTTTTACTGGCAGCGGGCGGCAAGAGGTGCTGATCACAATCTGCTATCTAGCGAGAATCTAGATCACAAGTTGGACCAAAGAGAGAGAGAGACGGGGATGAAGTGGGGGTAGCTAGCTCGGGAGCGCGGGCTGCTCACACAGGAGATGGCACCGCTGCTACGCTAACGCCCAGTGCCTCTCCGGGTCCAGTTTTGTTCCCGCTTTGTTCCAAACTAACCCAAGTGCCTGCTGACCATGTATGACAGCCGTGTGTGTGCGTGTGTGTGTGTGTGTGTGTGCGTGTGTCCATCATTCCTTCCCGTTTCCCAGTGCAGTGGAGGCCTACGCTTGACATCTGCACAGTTCATTCAGGTTATATAGGCTCTGGTGGTTTAGTCATTAAACACAACTGGAACCGCACTCCCCCTAAACGGACCTCAGAGAGACTGCTCTTTCTTTGTCTGTGCATTTTTCTTGTTTTTGTGCGCGTGTGTGTGTGCGCGTGCGTGTGTGTGTGTGCGTGCGTGTGTGAGTGCACGTTTGCATGCATTTTGTGTGTGTGCGTGCGTGTGTGTGTGCAGTCGTGCTCTATACATCACGTGCACGCTTGTATTCACCCCATTCTCTTTCCACCAGTGGTGCACAGATTGCTCCTTTCTCCAATGGGTCACGTGACCTGCTGTCCCAGTGACTGTCTGTCCAGGAGACGGAGTGCCGTTGGACCCCCTCACAAAAGGGCCCATGCCCTCTCGAGTGTCTCACAATGGCTTCTGAGGACGTCCGCTGTCCCCGGCCCTCTCTTCCTGGGAGCGTCCATTTTTTACACCTCCTTCCTCCCCCACCACCCCCCTCTCACCCTTTCCAGTCCATCCTTTGTCACTTCAAACAAGCTTGTCTCTGATGTCGGCGGGACATTTTGTCTCGTGTTTTACACTCCATATAATCTGCCCCTGAGCATCCAGTCCCGTCTTGCTTTTTCCGGAGCGGCGACGTAATGGATTGGTGCCTGTGACCTTTCCGGGGTCACTCTGGCAGAAAAGGCGATGCTCTCGGTTGCCACGGAGATTGCAGGAGACACATTGAGGCACACACACACGTGACACACACGTCTCGGGTCTTTGACGAAGAGCCGTTCTTTAAACAAAAAATTAGCTGGATCCATCTATCCGCTTCAAAAACAAATTACTCTCGCCTCTGTTTTTCTTTCTCTCTCCATGCTAATATAATGAACATTTCCATTTGTAATTGTGTCAAGACACTATTGTGGGTAAACAGTTATAGAAATGCAATACACCCCTTTTCGCATACGTTTAATCTTTACACTAATAATTGTGGAATAGAAAAGCAACTGGTAGACAGACATGGTGGTATATAACAGACGATGTGTCAGAACCCCGCCGTCTCGGGGTAGTTGGGAAGGTAACTGATGTTAAATGACCCGGCATATGGGTGGTGGATGAGCAGTTTGTGGGTGAATAATGAGACCAAAAGCCAGTAGACAAAGGCAAAATAGGCTTACTGAAGATATGCACGGCGTCAACACAACACAAGTACAAAATCAGAACAGACAGGTGGATGGGTCTTGGATGCTGAATGTTTCTAAAGAAAAGAACAGAACAAACGGAGCTAACCTAGCCGCTAACAAAGGGGAGGAAAAGCTACCCAACTACAAAGTATAACCACACGCCTCCAACTATTCTAATCTAAACTAATCCAAAAATGCAGTTGGTGGCAATACTCCTAACCTAGTTTGTCACAAAATCAACACTACATGTTGCAAGTGTATAGAGGCCTCAGTCTTACATTTACAAAGAGTACACGTGTTGGAGGAGGAGATGCCAATATATCACTGTGATACATAGTGAATAGAGCAGGTTTCAAGCATTGATGATTGCAAGGTAAATAGAACAAGTTTCATGATTGCTAGGTTGTCTGCATAATAGCTGGAGTAAGAGCAAATGCCATTCTGAGTGCATTACCAACATCTGAGGGGGCTATGCAGACTCCAGGTGAACTCTGAACAGGTCCTGTCCACGATCGCAAGGTGGCAAACAGAATTAACAAAGGGGACAGGCTTACAGGTAACACTACAACATCACAAAGGAAATTAAACTCCAAGCTCGCGAGTGTTTGGGTAACTCACAACCACAGCAGAGCTCAGGCAGGAGAGGGAGAGATTAGCACATGTTCTGCAATGGCCTGGCTGCTGTCCATTGGTTGAACTGACCGGTTGGATGGATGGATTTGATTGGTGGCGGTTTAGCTGATCGCTGGTTAAGGAGGGAAGTGGTTAATCGAAGAAACCTGCATGGGATGACGGAGGCAACCGAAGCAGGACAAAAACACAAGAAAAAACACACAGCACGACGGAATATTCTACAAATATACATTATTAAACATACGATGTCTACTTCAGGGTGTCTGATTCAGATTAAAGTTCCCGGTCCCGTTGACCTTTGGGTTCCCCAGAGCGGCCCCCCCGGCGAGGAGCTAGCCTCAGTCAGGGCGTTTCATCGGGTGTTAGCGGCGCCTCGCGCGCAACGTTGGCAGCCGGCGAAGGCCTCGCTTTCATGGAGTGTCAACTTGTTTTCTCCTCTCGTCTCCTCCTCGGCCAGACTCTTGTCAGTACGCTCTGACCCAATTATTCAGCAGACAGACACACTCCAGCGCGCCCTTAACGTGTGAACATAGCGCGGCGCTCCCATTAGGCTGCGCCGTGTTGAGTGAGTGGCACATGGTTTCTGATGATATTGACAAATGCTTGTTATTAAAGATACACTCTTGGCTGGAGGTGTGCGCCAGTCGCCCCGGGCTGCCCTCCGGCCAAGCCTGTGAACCAGCTTCTATCATCACTCCAGCTGTCCTCCACCGGGCCAGCACAGCACCGCACCGCACAGCACCGCACCGCACCGCACCACCGCAGCCCCCTCTTCACCAGGGCCCGCCATATTTGTTTGCCCAGGACCTACCCTCTCGCAGCGGCCCGGAAATGTTTATACCGATTGCTCCGCGTAAATAAACAGCGAACCGACGCGTAGTAGTTTGCGGATCAGTTGATAACTCTGGGGTGGAGTAGTAGAGGTAGGTGGGCTTGCGGGTTTGGCCCCTTTCTCACCCCTGTGGGGTGGGGTCAGGGGGGGGGCGACGTCCCTCTGCACAGCGTCCACGCTGGGGGCCCGAGGACAGCTACTGTCATCCGGGGGTAAATAAAGGCAGAGAGGGCGAGTGGGTGAGCGGGAGGGGAGGCTAAAGCGCGGGTCCAGAGATAAAGGGGCAGTGGTCTGGGTGAGGCTATGGCCGACGCTAGCTGGGCTGGGCCAGTAAACAAGCAGCAGGGTGCCTGAAAGGCCCCCAGATCTGCCCGGGGCCGGATTTGAAAGGGCTCACTCAGCAACAGCGCCCATAAACACGACAACACACCCACACACACACACACACACACACACACACACACACACACACACACTCACACACACACACACACACAACACACACACACACACACTCAAGTAGGAGAACACGTATAAACATTAAGTCAGAGACACTCCTCCCAAAACAAAAAGGTCCTCGTGAACGGTGCCACCACGGTGTTTCGCAAGGTATGACATCGGAGCTGGGCAGGAGCTCCGACGTGTCAGGGAGGAGGAGGAGGTGCTGGTTGAGGGTCAGATTAGGCCTAAATGATGATTATGATGCGTTAGATGCCATCCCCATTGCTTTTCCTGTGTGGAGGAGGCGCTTCCCTCAGTTTAATCCTTTGTCGGCTTACAAAACCCAATTGTAGTCGTCCCAAAATGTGCATCGGATCGATGGCATCCCAATTTCATTCCCGCACTGCAAATGCTTTTTCGTTCCAAAGATAAACCATTTGACGCGCCTCGAATGTGGCGTGACCGACACATTCACAAAATCACTGAAACGTTCAACAGCTCCCCAGTTTATTTCCTGCATAGTAAGCAGCTCTGTTCCCAACGTGTACAACACACCAACAAACTAACTTCCCTTAGTTCTCCCACATCCCCGGCGCACTGCGAGTCTTGGATCAACTTTAAAAGCGGTGGAAAACACACCGAGAGACATGAAATAACTTTCATAACGTTTCAAATCAACTTCAGATTACTCCCCTGCCCCCCCCCACCCCCCCCCCCCCCCGCCGAACCCGCCACACACCAACACACACACAGACACACAGACACACACACACACCGCCACGACATGACGGTGATGCACTCCGAATGCACTTACTCCCAGTTTCCCCTGCTGCCAATCTTCTCTGGGGAGAACCAGGCGGGGTTTGATCCAAAATGAGATGTACAGTTTCCATAGGGCCATATACAGACATATACCTGCTGCCCGTGCCCACCACCGCACCACCGACACCACCACCACACCATCACAACCACAACCTCCCCTCCTCCTCTCATGCTGGTCACCGCCATTTCCCTCTGCTGTGTCTCCTCAGAGCCGCCGCTAATCAGTCACCCGTCGGCCACGTGTTGTGACACGTGTCCGGCTCGGTGTGGAGGAGTGAGTGTAAATACCCCCGGCCCCGAGGAAGAAGAGTATAGCAGTCGAGAGGAGAGAGATGAGAAGATGAGAGAGAGGGGGGGAGAGCGAGAGAAGAGAGAATATCCAACACGGTCTTCAGGAGAATTAAGGACAGACAGGGTGGACTGCCACAGGATGGATTAAAAAAATAGAGGGAGGGGAGACACAGTAAGGTCTCCGTCTGTGTGTGTGTGTGTGTGTGTGATTTCATTTCATTTTATTTATTTGTGTGTGTGTATGTGTGTGTATGTGTTTTCTCGTCGGGGCGGGGAAGGGGGGGCTCGGTTGACTGAGGAGGCGGTCGCCGCTTAATGGGAGGAAATGAAAGCGTTTGACTGGTGGATGTGAAGGGAAGAGACTGCTCTTAACAAGGTGTCACAGTCAGTCAGAGTTAGGGATCCGTCCGCGCTCGCAGGCAAACCCGGGACTGTGGGATATTCAGAGAGAGCGAGAGAGAGAGAGGATAGAGGAGGGAGAGAGAGAGAGAGAGAGAGGAAGAGAGGAGAGAGGTGGACAGAGAGGAGGAAGAGAGAGACGAGATCGAGGAGAGAGAGAGAGAGGGACTCCCGGAGACAATTCCAGCAAGCCCCCAGGTGGTGAAAGCTCCGGACGCAATCCTGCTCTACCGCCTGCACCCACCCGCCCTGCCAGGCCACCCCCTGTCCCACCCGCCCTGTCCCACCCCCTGTCCACTCACCGCCCCTCCCGCTCCTCTCCCACTTGCCCAGCAGAAACATCAAAATCAGCCCCTCTCAACCGCTGGCACTCCACCTCCCACAATGACAGCGTTAAGCAACTGCTAACGAGTGTCTAAAGCCAGCCCACCAACCCCCATCTCCCCTCGAATACCCCCCCCCCACACTTGGGGGGGGGGTGTTTGTGGGTGAGAACAGGAAATGCTCAGCCCATTTCAGCGCGGGTGGTGGACAGAAAGTTTACTCTATATCCGCAGCGAAAGAAGAGTGATTAGATTATCTGTGGGAGGGTGGAGAGGGGGAGAACGGGTGGGGGTGGAGGGAGGGGTGTATGGGTGGGTGGCGGGGAGGGTGGGGAGGGTTGGGGGAGGGGGGGAGGTGAGGGGTTAGGTGGGTTAAAGGGGTCCACACACAGGGGCATGCAATCTGTAATGCGTTTGAACTCCAACTGGCTCCCGATATCATCGTCCTTCTCCTTGCCACACCATAAACACAGCACCACACACACACACACACACAGGCATGGCCAGAACACACACACATACAACACACATATACACACACATACACACACACACACAACACAATGGCATGGCCCAGACATACAACACACACAGCACACCACACAGCATTATCACACACATGCATGGCCACACACACCACACACAATCAACACAAGCACAACACACACAGGCATGGCCAGACACACACGCATACACATAAGCACACACACAATACACACACACACACTATACACACACACACACACACACACACAGCACATGCATGGCCACACACCATAACACACACTGTGCAACACACACACACACACCAACACACGGCACATAAACACACTCCACTGCGTGCTCACCCACACACACACAGCACACACGCAACACTCACACTCACACATACACAGATAGCAGAGGTCATCTGTCAGTTGGCTGTCCAACAGATACCATTTACACGAGGCGAACCACATGGCCGTGCACAAATGTTAATGTGAGGGACGTGCTAATGCTCATCAGAGATATGCAGGGGATAAGGGGCGAGGCACGCTCGCGTCACATCTCTCTCTGTGATGCGCGTTTTGTACTTTCAGACACTTTTCGGACTCTTTGTAGCACAACCCGGCGTTGTCCTGGAATCAAGAGACTCAACGGGTGCGTTGGAAAAAGAGAATTGCAGAGTGGAGAGGTTTGGCTCTTTAAAAGATTTTAAGGCTCAGTGCGTTGGCAAAAAAAAATTTGCCTCCATAAAAGCACTCCTCGCAAAAATGGAAAATTTCTCAAATTAATTAGCAGATAATTTCGCTCTCTTTTTTTCTTATCGTTTTCTTTTTTTTTTTGGTACACTTAATATTGAACCTACCTAATTAGGTTTTCGCGCAATATGCAACAGGGCAGACGTTTATTATTACTATTTATTATTAATTAAATTGTTATCGGTGCGCTTTGTTTCCATGGGTTGCCACTCACAGCCCATCATACTCGTGTGGAGATAGGCGAGGGGAGGGGGGGGGGGGGGCCCGGGGGGGGCATGGATGGATGACTCCGGCTAGGGGGGTACATAAAACAATAAAAAGCGCGCTGATGGATAAGCTGCTCTGTGATTTTGTTTGCGTAAACCATCGGATTCAGGCGCGGTGTGTGTGTGCTTTTCTGCTCTCTCTCTCTCTTCTCTCTCTCCCCGGCTCCTCGGCCCATACATAGTCTCTCCGTCCAGGGTGTGTCTACCACAGCGAGTGACACACAGAGAGAGGGCAATGGAACCAGCAATTCCGTTTTTTTTTTTAACAAGTGGACCTATTGGAAT
>PIJE02002425.1:20000-50502 GCA_002895965.2 Coryphaenoides rupestris | reverse complement strand
GTCCAGGCAGGATTAGTGATGTCTCTTCTCCCGCCCCCCCTGCCCCTCAGCCAATCGGGGATATACATTTATTTATTTATACAGGTGCGTATATAGGAGGCCTCGCGCCGTCCTCGCAAGCCAGATGTGTTCGATACTGCGTTCGGACCGCCGGTCGATCCTGCAGAACTAGGGACATTCATCATGATTTAACTCGGGTTCGACGTCGCCAACACGTCAACGAGTTCTACGTTGCGTTGTAGATTTTTAATGGAAAAGGAACATTTCCCCCCAAAAATAGAGAAGTTTACTCGGATACGTCGGGGACGCCTTGTGAACGTGTGCCGATGCGCCCGTTAGAGGCACTGTTAGGTTCGGTGACTTTCTTCTGACCTTTTTAAGAGCGATGAGGTCATCGGTCCACGGTCCACGAAGAAGAATGAAGGGGGTGTGGGGGGTGGGGGGGGGGGCCGAAAGAAAAAGAAAAGAGTATGCTTTGTCACAGGCGGTGAGCAAACACTGAAGGGAACAGCTGTGAGTTTTGTACTGACCATGCAAACTGCTGTAGGCTTTGTAAGGTCATTATATGATAATGAAAATCATTACAGAATTACATGGAGGTTTAGGACATGGGTGCAGTGGGGAGGGGAGGGGCGGGCGGGCGAGGGGGTGGGTGGGGTGGGGGGTGGAGGCGGGCCACATTGGGTTTGATAAATGGACTGTGAAGGTGCCCATCTGGCCCGGCTCTGTGGCTTTCTCTTCCTCCCTCTTTTATCCCCTATTCTTTCTTTACTGCCCCCTCTTTCATTCCCCATCCCTCTGTTCTGTGGCGGGGGCCGGTGTTAAAGCCATCGGGGGTGGAGTGGGGGGGGGGTGCGGGGGGTACGGGGTTGTGATGGGGTCTCCCAGTGAAAGATTAACAGACTGCAGACTGAGCTCACCTCCGCGTTGCTGAGGCAGAAGAGCACCGGGGATGAGAGGAGGTGGTGGTGTTTATGACTCAATGAAGCCAACACCTCCTCCTCCTCCTCCTCCTCTTCCTCCCTCCCTCCTCCGTCCCACCTCCTCGCAGACATCTTTTCCTCCTCCTCCTTTCCCCCCCTGCTCCCGGTGTGGGCCAGCGGCGGTAGGCGAGTAGGCAGCCAGTGACCTTTGACACGGAAGCATTTGGACAGCTCAGGATGTGTAAATCAATATCGGTGGCTGCTGGGTCCGGGCCAACTCAGGTCCTCATTTTATTTCTCCTTTGTTTAAGTGGCTGTCATGTTTATGTTGAGTGATTATTATTTGTATTTTTTCTTTTCTTGAAACATGACAAATAGACAGGCAAAAAAAGGTCTAACTAATAATAGTTTGAACTGTGGCATGGGGGGGAAAAAATACATGCGGTTGGAAAAACACGTTATTGTTCAGTTCAATTAATAAACAAAACCAGCTCATATGAAGACCCTTGGTTAATTGGGGGCACACATAAACATAACATTACATAACACAACACAAGCAAACAAATCTGTTCCTGTCACAGAAGGCAATGTTCACCAGAACAAAAACAAATAGAAAACATAAAAACATAAATAAAATCAGGGGGGTGCACCCACTGGGACGTTGAGCTGTGGTCTGGTTCTCATGGAGAAGGTGAACTGTCTTGTCTCCTCATAGACAGACGGGGGGGGGGGGGGATGGTTCCCGGCTGAGTAGATCACGGTGTCACCACAATACTGTGCATCTGTGGCACAGTACATCTGTTGTTATGTCGCTCGCTACTTTACAACTTGTTGAGACCTACGGAGGTCTTTATCCCAACACAAAGGCCGACATCAGCTGACATGGCCCGGCGGATCGTGGGGGCCGGCGGAGGAGGAGGTCCAGGGGTCTACAGCTGCGCTCATCACTCAGCTGTCCGTCTTGACCTTTGACCCGCCCGGGCCATCTCTCAGCCTCCACCTCCCCCTTTGTTTCCTGCCTTTGTCCCCGCTCCCCCCGCATACTCCTCTGCTCTCACCTGGGTAGGGCGCTTGGGGGCACAAAGGGCCCAGTATGTCATCACACCCTCGGGGTCAGCCGGGGCCAGAGTTAGAGCTGGGGCCCCGGCCCCTGCTGGGGTCAGAGCCCACTACTGTTGTCCACTTCTGCCCGCATCCCTGCAGAGAGGTAAAAACACACACACACAAAAAAAAGGAGCGAGAGAGAGATAAAAAAGGAGAGAGAGGCCCTCCTTGGCTGTCAATTCTTCGCATGATGACATGTCCTTTTGTGTATTCAACCCCACCCCATCCACCACCGCCACCACCACCACCCACCCCTGACAGATCCCGCCCCCTCCATGGCCTGACTGGGGTTGGGGACGGGGATACTCCGTGACACAATGGGTAGCTGCCGTCCCAGATGGGAATTTGAAAGATTGTCCGTGTCGCGTCCACAATGAGGGCGGACACATAGCAGAGCTCGGGCAGTGCGGTCAATGACGGAGCTCATGAAAGGACCCGGAGCCCTTCAAGATGGAGGGACTATTATAAGTGTTTAGGGGGGGGGGGGAGTGGTTTAGGTAAAATAGCTCCTTGGTTTTACTGCACAGGTCGGGTGCAGGGTTATGGACGTTATTTATCTATCTTTTCTAGGCCAAACACCCATATTTATAGTTTAACTTTGCGGTTTTGTTGACAATCTTACATCTAATACGATATTCATAAATATGTATGTATTTATCTATGTATTTATTCATTCATATTTCTATTTCTATTAAATTCTATTTTATTCTATTCTATTCTATATATAGAGAGAGATATATAGAAAGAGATATAGCTAGATATATGTATATATTATTATATGATGCATTATTAATTCTTAAAAACAATAACAATAAGTACTTCATCCATACTAATGATGTTATGTTAAACAAGCAAGGACAGTGTTGGGTTCAGTCAGCAATAGATGGTGGTGGCATTTGCTCTGCAGTCGTAGCGGCCTGTCCATGTGGGCTGCTGGTCGGGAGGGCCAGGCAGGTTGGGCACCTTTTCAAACCTGTGTGTGTCTGTGTGTGTGTGTGTGTGTGTGTTTGTGTGTGTGTGATGTAAGGTGTCAGCCATGGGGGCAGGTTAATCACACGTCCCAGCCATGCCCCCTTCTCTGTTCTGCTTGTACTGCTTGTAGCCCCCGCGACAGCAGCCCCCCTGTCCCTGGCGCTACACGGACGCGGCCCCGGCTCAGTCTGTTTTCCTTGGCGCAAGCTGCCGGCCAAAAAGTTAGTTGGCTGTGGCCTGTAGTCTCTCCACCCCACGCCACCACACACACACACACACACACACACAGCCCGGCCCTGCCAGCAGCACTGGGGGGTGAACACCTGTGTGCCGCAGGTGGGACTCCTACCTGCCACATCTCATGTTTTATTTAATCATCTCTTTTCTGTTTTCCTCGCTGTTTTACCATTGTCGTTCTCTCACTCTACTCTCACGCTCTAGGTCTCTCTCTCTCTCTCTCTCTCTCTCTCTCTCTCTCTCTCTCTCTTTCTCTCTCTCTCCTCTCTCCCCTCTGTCTCTCTCTCTCTCTCCCTCTCTTTCCCTCTCTCTCTCTCTCTCTCTCTCTCTCTCTCTCTCTCTCTCTCTCTCTCTCTCTCTCTCTCTCTCTCTCTCTCTCTCTCTCTCTCTCTCTCTCTCTCTCTCTGTGTCTTCTACTCTCACTGTCTTTCCCACTCTCTCCCTCTCTTCCTCATTCTCCCTCTCTTTCTCTCTCTCTCTCTCACTCTCTCTCTTCTACTCTAATTGTCCTTTACATTCTCTCATTCTCTCCCTCTCTCTCTCATCCCCTCTCTTGCCCCCCTCTCTCTCTCTCTCTCTCTCTTTGTGCCCATTGTCTCTTTAAAAAGTAGCTATGCCACCACCGCTGCCACCGCCGTGTTTACACACTTTCAAAGATGGCGGGAGGGAAAACAAATACGTGCATATCATCCGTCTCTCTCATTGCGGGGCGAGTCTGTAATTAGCGCCCAACGCCGCGGTTACCCCGAGAAGCTGTCGTCTAATTTGTCTGTCTTTATCTGCAACACGTCTGTGTGGCCCCTTTGAAGACGCCCGTGCGTGCCATCAGATCGCCTGTGGCCTGGGAGCCTATGAGGTGTTCCAGTGTGTGTGTCTGTGCGTGTGTGAGGTGTGTGTGTGAGTACACGTGTGTGTGTGTGTGTGTGTGAGCGTGTGTGTATGTGGGTACATGTTTGGATGTGTATTTCTGTCAGCACGTGGGTGGGTGGGTGTGTGTGTGTGCGTGTGCGTGTGCATGTGCATGTGCGTGCATTTGTGTGAGGTGTGTGTGTATGTCACATGTGTGTGTGTGTACACATAATGAGTGTGTGTGTGTGTGTGTGTGTGGCTACATGTGCGAGTGTGTATTCCTGTCAGCACGTGTGTGTGTGTGTGTGTGTGCGTGTGTGTGTGTGTGTGCTGTGCTGTACATGCACATTTCTACAGAGTGTGTGTGTGTGCATGCGTCGGGCGGCGCCGTGCCTGTGTGACACTGTAAATTATGAATCCCAACCTCCGTGCACCTCCCCTGTTTAGCAATCAGTCAGTTATGCATGACATGCCGCTGACCTCGGCAGAACCCCACAGCTGCTGTTGCCGCGGCGACCCAGCTCCTCTCACGGTTAGCGGCTGGCGGCTGCGGAGGTACACTGGGCGGAGGAGGAGGAGGAGGAGGAGGAGGAGGAGGAGAGCACGTCGGCTCCATGCAGGAATGCGCTCAGAAACAAGTCCAGGGCTGCTAATTGTTCATCTTTACAGATAGGGGCGTGCACCTCGACACGTTGGGAAAAAAAAATACACGCACGCGTGGAAAATCCAGTGCACATGCACGCGGTCGACACACACACACACACACTTCAATAGACACACACGCTCGTTGACGCCCACACACACACACACACACACACACACACGCACAATTGCAAACACCGAAGCAGAATCCAGCGTTTGTGCTTACATCTGTTCTCCCCGGGACCAAAACTATTCGGTAATTAGATGCTGGTCGACTCGTGCTTTCTCTCATTGTGTGGTGCGGTGTTGAAATGTGTGCTCGGCAAATGGCCTGAGTCTGTGTCACACTCTCTTTCGTGTTCCCCCCGTGTGCCCGACACAAGTGTGGTTAATTGCTTGCAGATTCGAATGAAAACATTCATTATCGTTACACATTTAACAGTAATTGTTTTGCGAGGCATCGGTGGTCGAGGGAGAGACGGGAGAAGACGGTGGCAGGGGAAGAGAGATGGATGGAGAGAGGGGAAGAGAAAGATAAATAGACAGAGAGAAGGGATATACTGTAGATATATGAGGGAGAGAGAGAGAGAGGGCGAGAGAGAGAGAATGTTTCCCTTGTTAAAACTCCACCAACTAGTCGTTAAGCACCACTTGTTGCAGGGCCCAGTCACCTATTAAATGTTTGTCGTTGTTGTTTCCATATAAACAACACTTTTGCTCCCAGTGGAATGCATGGAGCAGAGTTCAGGGAGTCCATGGTTCTTATGTACTGACATTGTAAACGGTAAATGGATTGCATTTATACATCGCTTTTATCCAAATCGCTTTACAGTCGCCTCACATTCACCCATTCATACACCGACGGCGGTGCCAACCATGCAAGGTAACAACCAACACGTCAGGAGCAGCTAGGGTGAGGTGGTGTCTTGCTCAGGGACACCTCCACACTTAGCTAGAGGCGGAGCCCGGGGATCGAACCAGCAACCTTCCTGTTTCCAGACCCCCTGGCATCAGAGGGTTATTGATCCTCTTGATTGCTCTTAGCTCCTGAGCTACTACTGCCGCCATAGTAAACCAACTGATACAACAAATACTAACAAACAAGACACATCACTGGACTTTGTACTCCACTTTTAACTGCCCTCCCTCAGAACTAGACGTAAATTCCGTTGGCTGATGTTTGTCGACAAAACACTCCTCCATCTCACTTCCTCCTACCGGTCACACCTTTTGCGACTAACAAGCTCCACGTACAACGTTCGCTCTGAGACACACTTTTGGTGTATGGTCCCCAACGCACACTCATCCCTGGGTCTCTCCTCCTTTCAGTTCGCTGCAGCCGATGACTGGAAGAAGCTGCCAATTTTCAGGGATACTATATTATCAGCACATGTGCACACCTGCACATGCTTTTTATGATATGCACTGTTGCCCCCCCCCCCTCTCCGTTTCTTCCTTGTGTTTTGGTTCCTAGCTTTGACCTCAGAAGCATTGAGTTTTCAGTTTTTAGTTTTACTTTTCAGTCTATCAGACTTCTAGCAGCAGTGGCATCAGTGTCAAGATTGAGCAAATGAGAAACCGGTCGACCGGCATTCGTCCTGACAGTCTCTCTCACCCACAAGCTGGACTGAAAAGGATGACAGCGGTCTGTACTGGATACATTACGTTGAAAGCCCAAACTAACCCCTCATGTGTGGTGTCATAGAACCAGCACTATATAAATGCAATCCATGTACCATGCCTTGCACAACTTGCATATTTCATGGTCGGGTGGCGTGACTTTCAGACAGGTCAAGTGATGGATCATTGATAATAAAGTAATGAAATCATTTTGATTCCTCCTTTTTTCACTGAGCACTTGTGATTGGTGTGAAGTCGAGCGCTTACCATCAAACTCAGTCATAAAAAACAATGTCCATACTAACTGGCAACTACTAAGGCTCTTAATCACGGATGACAGGGATACCGTGATGACATACCAACGTCATTATACCACCAAACCTTGTTAGTAGCAGGAACCCAATGTCAGACATCAGCACAGATATAAACATTAATTTTGGAGCCATCAACATTACAATATTTTCTTAGGAAAAGCAATACGGTTATTCCACACCTTTATAAAATAACGTTGTTATTTATTATTCGTCTACATACATTTTTTAATCAATAACAGCTTTAAACGGAGGCATGGGGGGTTTGGGTGGAGACGTCCTCATTCATAACGCCCTCACACTTCTAACCTCAAAGCCTTCATCTGAAGACTCTGAAGACGTCTCTGTCTTTGTTCAAAGCGTTTGACACTTCTTCTCTATGTTTTCTAGAACAATAACTACCTGGAATCCGGCCTTGTGTAAATATGAGCCGAAACAAGAGACGCAAGAACTGCTCAGCCTCGGTTATCAAATTGAGAGGCCATGTTGTTTTTGTGCTGATCCTTACAAGCGACTAATCTGTGGTTGCCCTGTAAGGCGTCACCGTGGCTTGAAAACGTACATACGATGAACGCATGGACGGCGCACTTCTGCAGCGAGTTTAATTCGACCGCAAAAAGGGCTAAAGAGGTAAAAATAGCAGGAGAGATGCACCTCAGTCCCCTGAGGATTGTGTCTCAGCGCTTGCTGTCACACCCTCCACTTCTACCTCCTCGTCTTCTCTCTACCTCTGTGTGTGTGTGTGTGTGTGTTGGGGGAGTGGCTGCTCCCTGGTTCATCATCCACCGCGCTCACCTGCTCTGCCTCTGACACCTGCGGCACATCAACTAATCAGCTGCCCAGTATAAGAACCCCCGACATCCACATCCATCCACTCATCGCCAGATCGTTGTTCATACTTACACGTTAGTGTCGCTTCTTGGCTCCTTTGCTGTTTTTATTATGCAAAGTATTTTTTGATACCTTCCCGGATCTAACCACACTCTACCTTACCAGATCCTGCTTGTCAACCTGCTTCTTCCTGCCTACCTGCCTGCCCGTCTGTCCCTCCCGGTTCCCTACCTGTCGTCCACTCGCCCCAGCCTTGCCAGAACCCCACTTTTGTGTATTCGGCTCTGAGTATTATTATTTTGTATAAAGACATTAGTAAAACCTCTTTTTGGCATCTACGCTTCCCGTCTCCCTATGTCTGCACCTGGGTCCAAATATACACGACCCGTAACAGTACGATCTGGCCATGATGGACCCAGCAGACGCAGAACCAAGTTCCGCCGAAATCCGTCAGGCGATCAGCAACCAGGGGGACTTTTTGGGCCAGCACACCCAGTTGATCCGTTTTGTTAAAACAAACATAACAAGCAGAAAAAATGTATTAAGAGGTAAGGCTCCCCTACCTTGACTTTCCTAAACTGGGCCAAAGCTGATATGAGAAACAACTCTTTATTTTGAAGAAATAATCTCAGAAAAGTGTTGATGAGGGCCCCTGATAACAGCAATGCTTTCTGTAAGAATACACCGATGCAGCAATGAATGACTACCTTTCCTTCTCCGTTTACAAACTCTCCACCGATACGCTTTATTTTTTGGCCCGTAAGCGTCTATTAAATCATACAGGAGAGAGAGAGAGAGAGAGAGAGAGAGAGAGGGAGAGAGAGAGAGAGAGACATATTACATCTGTGTTATTGGTCAAGCATCTCCACTGTCTGAAGGGAAAAGGTGTGATAGCTCACACGGGTCAACCCCCCCCCCACACACACACACACACACACACACACACACACACATACTGCACACACCCTCTGAAGTATACACATGCACACTGGGGGGGGGGGGGGGCGGGGTGGAGCCCTTGGCCTGGATAGCTGGATAGACTCCACATCCCGGGGCCATCGTACAATTACAGCACAAGCCACGATTCCGGTGACCCGAGAGAGCCGGAGATAGAGGCCCTCTCTTCTCCTGCTGCCCCTCCTCATCTCCATCCCCACCTCCCTCCAGGCCTGCTCTCCTGCAGGAATAGTAATACCGGTAGAAGATGCTCTCCTCTCTTAGTGGTGCTTTCCCCTCTGCTCCGAATATTATCTGATCAGCTGGCCATTGGAAAACCTAGACGCTGCTTATTATGTGTGGGGAAAAACGCCAAAACAAATAGTCTAGTCTGACGAGTGGCACTATTGACACCCAATGGGTGCGCACCCCCGTTAGGATGGGCTCACCGGTGACTCTACTTTCTCCGTGTTGGTTTATGTCGCGTACGAAGGTGGTTCGCTGGAGTGCAGGATGTAATGAGATGCCGTTATCTATTCATTATGCGGAGCCTTAATTTCAACAAACAAATAATTCCCACAGCCTGTGTTTCCCGGTGGTTCGTTATATTATACCGTATGTGCAACGGTGTCGTCTTATGGGCGTGGACGACTCTTAACGGCGCGGTGACGTTGCATTACGAACAACGCAGATGGATGTACGAACACAAGCATGTGACAGTATGGCAACAGTACGTTGTTACTGTTTGTTCAAAGTGACAGCATGATTAAAGACCTGATCGCACCTCAGCAGAGTCATGTCGTAACGCTGACAGCGAGACAGAGTTCCCGTTGTTGCGCTTCTATGTGATGCAACTGATGAATTGATTGCTCGTCGTTTGCTTTCCACATTTCATCATATCGGGGAAATCAAAGCAATCAACGGTAATATACGTTGTAAGTCACACGGGAATAAAAAACCAATAACTCTCGAGACAATCTTTGAAATGTTTGCTGAACCGATGAGGTGACGCAAACACATTTCAATGCAAATAAACCTATGCAGCCAAACAGTCAAACATTTCAATAGGAAATCACTAAATGAATGAAAAAACAATATCCCTCTGGGTGAGAGGTGTGCGTACCGCGCTGTATGTACAGTGTGTGCACAATGTGACAGCCAACACATATGCAATATATCATATATGTCAATTAGCAATTTTTCCCCCCTTCTTTGTGTCTAAGATTTCTAAGAGTGTCTAGAACCAACACACGCGCACACACACACACACACACACACACACACACACACACACACACACACACACACACACCCCGTCAATAACCCTCTGTACACAGTGTTCAGGTCCCACTCACACACACACAGACACACGCACACAGACACACACACACACACACACACACACACACACACAGACACACAGACACATGCACACACACACACACACACACACCTCACACAGGGCCTGTGTGGCACTGACAGACGTGTAAGCAGATGCAGGCAGCAGCGGTAATGGCAGGTGATTAGAAGTGCCACGCGTGCCAAGCTAATTAAACCCCTGGGCTGACAGCAGCATTTGGTGGCCCAGGCTTCCTGGCACGCTGGCAGGAGAATAATTGTAGCAGCGGCATATCTCACCTGCGAGAGAGGGCCGAGGCTAACAACGCCATTTATTTTACAGTAGACAGATCCTGAAGGTGGGGTATGCGGAGACGGGGGGGGCGGATGGGCTGCTTGCTTGCTTGCTTGCTGTGGGAGATGCTGGTGGGATTGTTTGAGGGAATTGAGGGATATAGCAGAGGGAATTGTAGCCTGTTTATTTTTTTTATTTTTTTGGGGGGGGGGTCAAGGGTCAAGGGTCAAAGGGTCTAGGGTCAGGTTGGCATTGATGACATTGAAGTGACCATACTGATAGTCAACAAAATGCATTGTCAGTGCGCCTCTCGTTAATTAACCGTTTAGGTTTTGATTGTTACATTACTCGTGGAAGTATTTTTATTTGTGTATTTATATTTACAGTAAATCTATATTTGGTTAGATTTTTCAGATGCAGATTGTTGCAGATTGTTGGGACGCTAATGCCACGTCTTGGAGTGTCGGGTTAGCTAGATAGCTAGTGCTACGGCTGTCTAAATTACAACGCCATTAACGAGTTAAGGAAGTTGGACGCGAGAGCAGGGAACACGTTGTTCCTGTTCAATAGCTTCACATGTCTGTGTTGTCATGTCATGTTCTGTGTGAGAAATCCAATTCTGCCACAGCTGCTACATCAAGGCCAAACAAAACAGGTAACACACAAACACACACACACACACAGACAGACACACACACACATACACAACCACTCCCTGTCACTTATCAGTAATGTACAACTTCCATTCCTCCCTCCCTCTCTCTCTCTCTCTCTCTCTCTCTCTCTCTCTCTCTCTCTCTCTCTCTCTCTCTCTCTCCCCCGCTCTCATTCACACACATGCAGGGCCTACACACACACACACACACACACACACACACACACACACAGACACACACACAGACACAGTTGCTAAACACACCCATCCACCTGGGCTGTTGAGCAAGAACACTGACATACCTGCTGCAGCTGTGGGAATAAGTTAGCTTGTAACCGGCCTGAGTGACTCGTGTCACTGCCATGTCCTGAAACTCAAATGTGGGGTGGCCAGGTGCACACACACACACACACACACACACACACACACACACACACGGACACACACACACTCACACCTCTCTCCCCTTGAATGTGCTCCGAAACACTCTGAAGGTGAGAGGTGACTCACGGCGGTGTATCTCTTTTGCGGTCGACAGAGTTTGGCTATGCGCGGCACGCAGTCGTTACGCGCGGCAGATTTACGAGCGCTGTGACATTATCTTGCACCGACATGTGATGTGATGTAACTGACGCCGGCGAAGAAATTTCTGCAGTATTGCGCCCTTGTAAATCACACCTGTGACAAATGGGGGAAAACGCCTACATCTTTAACCTCCCCATGAGTTCACAGCCGGGCGTCACGGGCCAACTTAAGGAGAGACGCTCCCTGTGCCACGCGGTAGACGCCTTGTGTGTGCAGAACAGGCGGCACGGTGCCTCCATTTTGTGGCTCTGGTAGTGGCACTACTGGTACACACACCCGCACAGAATGGGAGACCCTCTCTCTCTCTCTCTCTCTCTCTCTCTCTCTAGTCTCTGCTGTGTTAATGTGTTTTGGGAGGGTGGGGAGAAGGTGGGAGGGGGGGGGAAGTGGGTGGAAGGGGGGAGTCAGCTCTTTGATGGCACTAGCAAGTGGCCCAGTGGCAGAAGAGAGTTGGGGGCTTATAGGGACCTCATCACCAGTAGCAGTGAGCTGATTAAAACATGTGATTTGTACACTCTGTGTGTGTGTGTGTGTGTGTGTGTGTGTGTGTGTGTGTCTATGTGTGTGTGTGTGCACGAGAGTCTTTCTGTGAGCTAACACATCCCCTCTGGCTGCTGTGTTATCTGTGTTTTCAGCCTTGTCATACTAATTAGAATCCATATTTACTCGCATTCCCCCCTTTTCTTGTTTTTTTTCCCTCCTTCGTCCACGATAGCCATCTCGAGCCTCTGTGGCGCGGCGGGATGTCGCACGATACCCCACGCCGGCTATCTAGTCAGAGATACAGAGCTCTTCCTCAGAAACGGGTCACGATACCCGGAACACATTTCAGTTATTGTCCTTCTAAAAGCACTGTGTTGTTCTCTGTTCTCTTTTGTTATCTGTGACACTTTAATTCCGGTTCCTCCGACAACTGTTGGTGCGTGTACACGCCAGAAAGATGAAGGATTTATGGCAGTGTTTGTTTGGGTTAGATCAGGTTAGATCATACATTTATTTTTTGTAATGAGTACAGTAATTATCTTTAACAGTAATTATAATGATAATAACCTGTCATTATTGTCAGTTCGTCTGGCTTATGTTTACCACTCCCTTGGTTTTATAGGCATCATGTTTTGATGTCACCTTCTTCTCTTGGCTTGCCTTACAAGCTATGAGTCAATGGGACGCTATTAGTCGTGAGATGGCTTGTTAGTCATGCAATGAGTTCCTAGGTATCCGATGTGAATTAATAACACAGGTATGTGCTCAGGTGTCTTCATGCCGTCGTACATTGGGCAGAAAGTACAACACGTGCCAAAGGAAGAACGGTGGAACACACGGTTCCTCGCTTCAACTTTGTGGCCGTTTCCCTCTCAGCCTACAGTCTGTATTTTAGAGCTCTTAGTTATTTTTCGTATATTTTCCACGGGTCGCTGGTCCCTTGGCCCAATTATGTGCCGTCGGTAACCTTTTGTCACAGCGCCGAGGCGTTGGTCAGCGAGTGTCATCACCGCGTGACACGGCTCAGAAGATGAATGGACCGCCGACCGCACCCTGACACAGCAAGGGGTGCTTTAAAAGCCCCTGTTTCTGATTAACCCAAACGCCTCTGTTGGCTAAATGTGCTGAAACCACTAACCTTTCTCCACTCTACCCTAACCCTTTCTTATACCCACTCTGTGTCTCCATGGGTCTCTGTGTGTGTGTGTTGTGTGTGTGTGTGTGTGTGTCTGTGTGTGTGGCCTTGTAAATGTTTAAACCGAACAGGAAAGGATGCGAGGACACGCATGGTGTAGTGCACTGGGTAAATTACCGCCAGTTTAGTGAGTTTTATAAGGTTTGTGTGTGTCTGTGTGTGTGTGTGTGGTGTGTGTGAGTGCATGCATGTGTGTGTGTGTGTGTGTGTGGCGCTGCGGCGGGTGTCGGCGCTGTCCTCTCATTGCTTTTGTATGAGCGCCGGTGACTAATTCTCAGACACAGACACGCAGTGTACCCCGAATGTGGTAAATGGCATTTATTCAGCCGGTTAGTCTGGGAAAACATATGGTGCCATTTGGAGAGGCAGGCTGCCGCACGCTGTTCCGCTGTAATTACACCGGCCCGGCGGAGCGCTGCGTTCGCTAGCGCCGCGCTAACCCCCGCCGCCGAGCACCAGGGGCTGCAGCAGCTGATGCTCACCGCCACCGCACCATACCACACCATATCATACCAGGCCTGGACGCGGCACCGGCCCAGCCCTCCCAGCGGAGCCGGGCACATCATTACACATCTTGTCAACACAGTGTTCAACAGAAGCGCCACCACCGCCGCCCGCCGCCGCTACTGAGGCTACTGCCGCTACTGCTGCTACTGCTGCTACTGCCATAGCCTTGGCAGGTTGCTAACTCCATGCCAGGGGGTTGTTTTTGTTTTGCTTTTGTTTGTCTTGGTTTTTTTTTCTCTCTCACAGTTTTCCATTCACATCCCACCACCTCGGTGTCAACGTGCTCCCGACTGTTGTCTCCTTGTTTTCCCTTCATTTCATCTTTTGTCGGGAATTTCCCGTATACTCCCGAACAATATCTCTCCGAGTCCTTATCCACTCGCTCAGCCTTTCTTCTCCGTCGCCTCCTTCTTCTGTTTTTATCCCCCCCCTCCTCTTCCCTCCCACACACACACACCCCACACACACACACACACACACACACACACACACACACCGTTCCATCCCACCACCACCACCACGAGGGTCTGTCGGAAGCAGGGAGGGAGGAGATGGGGGGGTGGCGGGGGGGGGGTTATCTTGAGGGTCAAGGGAAGGGCGCCGTGCGTTGGCAGGGCTGTGGGGGCATCAGCTGGCCCGGCCCCCCATTGGGTTGGGTGGGGGGCGGGGGACAGCCTGGCAGCCCCACAGGAAGGCCCTGTTAAAAACACACTGCTGGGAATTGTAGGACGAAACCAGCGCCTGGCTCAACCGCACTTAGACACATACAGCCACACACACGCACTCACACAGACACACACACACACCCACACACACACACACACAACACGCATGAAGGTACACAGACACAAACACAAAACCGCATGCAGCCACCTCTCTCTATCTCTCTCGCACGTATGCACGCACGCACACACACACACACACACACACACACACACACACACACACACACACACACACACACACACACACACAGGATGGTAACAGGGTGTGTGTGGGATGAAGACATTCCCTTTCCCATTTATAAACACTGACAACATGCAGTCTGTCCTCCCCCCCCCTCCTCCTCTTCCTCCTCCTCCTCCTCTTCCTCCCCCCACCCTTTTCCAGTGGGAGGAGGAGGAGGAGGAGGAGGAGGATAAGGAGGCGCACATGTTGTAGACACAAGGACACACACGAGCACACCCGCGGTCCGGATGAATATTAAAGTGGCCGCTAAAGAGTCGACTGCTCAGATGAGTCCGTTCAGGTGTTTAAACGCTGTTGTCTCAGCCCTGCCCCGTGCCTGCAATATTAATACAGCCCAGGATGTGCACGGGGCCGGACGAACAAGGCCAACACATGTGCCGTGATCGTTAAGATTACACACACACACACACACACATGCACACACAACCCCATCCACCACCGACACACATCTCACTCATTAACACCGGGTACAACCACACACCACCACACACACACACACACACACACACACACACACCACACACCCGGACACAGCGGCGGTGTCTGGGCGGAGCCAGCAGCCCATCGCCTCCTGGCTCGATGTCTGTTCGGCGAGCGCAGCATGTGAAAGCTCTTGCCGACCAATTAGCATATGCCGCCATGTATATTTCAGCGCCGTTTAAAACACACATCACCACGTGTGAATAATGCATGGTGTACACCGGTACAGTGGAGCTGGGCTGTGTTTTGTTTCAGTTCACTCGAGGGCGAGGGGTTCATCTTAACTGGGCGCTTTTTGCTACTCGTGGCCCCGTAGGGTTCCGGGGGCCTCGGTGGTGGTCAGGTACCCCTGAAGACCTCTAAATGGGCCGGTGTCGCGTCCTTGTCCTTCCCCGCCCCGGCGCCGTGCTAGCAAAGCAAAACAACGTGGCGTGGCATCAGAGAACACTGCTTCTCCAAGCTCGGTAGGAAAAGCGATGGGATTCTCCCCGCTACAAAGGAACCTGCCCCGATCTGCTGCTGTTGTAGTGTACATGTAGACCACAGAGTCTATTTACGCTATTTACGTGTGTGTGTGTGTGTGTGTGTGTGTGTGTGTGTGTGTGCGTGTGTGTGTTTGCCTATTTGTGTGAAGAGAGAGAGAGAGCGCCCGTTGTTCTGCAGGAGTGCATGTGTACATTTTTGTGTTGTGTTTGTGTTTGTGTTTTGCTGGAGGTGGTGCCGTGGCAAAGCTGACTAAATAATGCAGAAACTGTCTCACAAAATGATGCAAACCGGCGTGTGGCTTGTCAGTGGGGGGAAAAAAAAGGCGAAGTGTTGCATTAAACCCGGCCTAAAAGGCTCTTATGCATTATGAACAAGTCTTTTGAAACGGTTTTCACAGATGCAAACGGAAACACAAACAGCGGGAAAGGCTTAATATGAAACCCAGATGCAAATAAATACAATTTTTTTATTCAATCTAACCAAATCCCAGTGAGCTATTGGACTGTTTATGTTGATATTGTAAAGGCGTCTGGTACGAGTGAGGGATGCTGGTCCAAGTGGAGGAGATCCACAATGGAAGACAATGTTGTCCCGAGATAGTGTGTTCAGTTGAGCTGTGTGCCGGTGATACGACGTGTTGCCAGCACGCGGCGCCCGTGATGCTCGTGTAAGCCTTTCTCCTCACTTCCCTGTGCACTGAGAGACGACTCTCTCTATATTCATCCCTCTTGCTGGCCTCAAACAGGTCCTCTCTGTGAGGACCTACAGAGCGCAGAGCCTACTGGTTTGTTGTAGCTCAGAGGTGGAGCGTTAATTACGATGCACAGTATAAAGCACGCCCGCTAGCCCCGCTGATCGCGGATCCTCTTCTCCGCTCCAGGCCTCCTCGGAGCCCCTCAAGGCCTCCTCAAGCCATTCCTGCTCTTCATCTCCGTCCCAATGATCTGTTCACGTCTCTTCCACGTCTCGACGGTCTTTCCCTCTTTCCTTTCTGCGTCTCTCCTTCCTCTCTTGCACACCCGTAAACCCATTTTGACATGCTTTGCCTAACTTAAAGCCTTTTTTACTTTCGGAGCTCCTATATCCATACTATGACTGACCCTGTGTTCTCTAAGTTGTGTTAAAACAGGGAACTTTATTCAACCCTCGGCCCAGTTATTACACCACTTGATACAGGGTCTGGTTAGAGAAGGGGGGGAAGCAGGTGTTGCACTGTTGGTTCCCAAACACACACATATCCACTCCAAACAGACGAAGGGGCCAGCATGGGGAATAGACATATTTGATGTTGAATTTCCTTCTATTTACAGTAGGGTGCCTGCATAAATGTGTTCAGATGTCGGATGCCACCATTGTGACCCATAACCCGGAGGCATTTGAAATGGAACAGCGTCGCTTACTTTGAAAAAGAATAGTCTATGTGCTCTGGGCTTGCTGTTTGTACCTTGATGTGATTTTGACTGAAATGTAAAGGAGGCTGTTTATCTGCTCCTGCATTCTGTCAATGGTAACAACTTCAAGCTTTGAAAACGGAAGGGCTGTTTGGGGCTAAAACCATTACTTGTTGTTCGATTCAATGCTTTCTTGCTTAATTTCTTTTTTGTCAAAATATATAATGCACATTATATGTGTGTGTCTTTTTTTTTTTACCTATTTACCTTCTTTTGTTTTCATTTCCATTGTATTCAGTATTTTAAACAGATTATTTTCATATTTAGTTTGTGTATTTGCAATTGCTATTCCACGTGCTATTGAATACAACGAAAGAAAGTTGAATTCGTCCAGGGGCTGATTGGTAAGAGTGGGTCCTGTTTTTTTTATTTTATTTTTTATAAGATACAGATTTTCCCTCTGAAAAGTATGCCCATGTACAACATTTTCCCTATTATGGTTTATTAAAGCGTCCCTGAGGTATTGGATATCTAATTTTGCTCCCGGGGTTCCTTTCTCCAAATACCAATTTCGGTCTGTCCTCTATTATCTTTTCGTCCGTAAAGGATCAAGGTATCAATCTTTTATGTTTTGGAAAAACCTGATGAGTTCTATTGGCCGTGCCCCCCCTTCCTCCTGGGGTTGGAGCGCTGGTGTGTGTGTGTGTGTGTGTGTGTGTGTGTGTGTGTCTGTGTCTGTCTGTGTGTGTGTGTGTGTGTGTGTGTGTGTGTGTGTGTGTGGGGGGGGGGGGTGGGGGGAGAAATCCCAAATTGCAAAGTAAATCAATACAGCATCGGTAATGTCGGGGCATATCCGCTTTCAAGGGCATGGTTGAATTTGTAAGCCTAATGTTTTTGATCTCTTACTGTAGGCCTTCTCATTTCATTCCGGCCTCACTTGTTATCATACTTGCTGTTGTTTGTATGTTATTTTAGCCTCTTTCCCCAAGTAGCTATTTTGCAATTTGAACAAAAATACAATTAAAGGCCCCATCTGTTTCCAGTGAACTTAACGTCAGACAGATGGAGTACGGCTATTGAAGCCATAGCCGGTTTCTGGCAGGTTCGAGGCTTCGGTAATGAACATGCACAACATGGGACTAGTTTGATTTCAGTGTAACAATGCGTAAACCTTTGACATATTCGGGGATTTATGGAAGCCTCCCTTTCATGTGGTTAAGCTGTCACACTTGTTGCCCTTGCTTGTGATTCAGGTGGACGGTACACAGTACTCGGTCACAGGTATGTGCCCCCTGGGTCTTTCTGGTGCAGCCATTGTTGCTGAATCTTTCCCATGATACTGTGCTTTGTTTGAGATCCCCGATTCTCATGCTCAAGATATGTCCACAAAACCCGAGTCTTATGTGCATGTAGTTAAATGCTTAATTATCATATTATTGTCAATAATGAATAATAGGTCTATTGAATAAAGTAGTAGAAATGTGATATATATGATATGATATACACATATCATGAAATTAAATATATATTATATGTCTGATTTGGCAGTCATAGTAACAACTGAAGTAGTATTTAGGAAGCCTATTTCCAACATGTTGTTATAGCATCACTACATGAGCTATTGGACACTGTTCTGATCCTTGTAGGACATTATTGCGACACCCTTTTTTAAAAACCAAGAAAAATAAAATGAAAAAAGCTGTGATTTGTCACAAAATATTAGTTTCAAACGGCCACGAGGTCCAGACCTCAGACACACTTTGCTGGCTAAATTCAAAATGCCAAAGAAAATCTCACACAAGGCATCAGGTTATACACATGTGTATAAACGGCTTGGCCAGAGTCTTGTATACCTCCGAATGTACGCTAGGAGGACTTCTCGCTTTCTGTCCTCCTGCTACGGGCCTGATAGGATTGACACCGTCTCTTCAGGCTGCAACAGTATCGCTCCAGTCAGAAAAAAGGAGAAGAAAAAAACACACACACACACACACAACAATAAAGAGTGCAATTCTCAATATCTTCTGCCCCAGATAGCAGGCCTGAAAGCCATACAACAGCAAACAGGTTTATCTATCATATCGTATTATGTCTTTTGACAAGCGTGTCGAGATGTTTAAACGGATCGGAGTAACTACCTGCACGGGTACCCCGGCCCCGTCTGAGAGGGAGGGAGAGAGGGAGAGAGAGAGAGAGAGAGAGAGAGAGAGAGAGAGAGAGAGAGAGAGAGAGAGAGAGAGAGAGAGAGAGAGAGAGAGAGAGAGAGAGAGAGAGAGAGAGAGAGAGAGAGAGAGAGAGAGAGAGAGAGAGAGAGAGAGAGAGAGAGAGAGAGAGAGACTTGTCGGAAAGTCACCCAGTGGGAATCAGGTTCCTCCGGGACATAGACAGGGCTCAGAGTGATGGATCACACTGTGTCAAGCACTGGTGGACTTTGGCATCCACTTAAACACCAGCCACCCCCACCCCCCACCATCCGGCTTTGTATTTTTTTTTGCTCCAAACATTATTTTACAGAGTTTCTTAACCTAGAAACACGCCTGAGGCTGCTGGCCGAAAGTCTCCTAATATAGGAAAATTGAGCTGCTTTGAACTTGGGTGTTTTTGATAACTACTTGGTATGCTTCCTGGAGGATAACCTGTAGGCTTGGCTTCCCAAGCCTTAATCCCTTTGATTAAGTGCCAGGGCGAGATAGCGCTGCACTCAATAGGCCCCTTTACCTTCCTAATACCCCCGCCGTCCTGGGCCTGAACGCCACGCAAACCCACAACCCTTTGTAGGTGAATCTTAGTTTAGATAGTCGGCCGATACTCCCCCCTTCGCCGCGGCGTCGTTGTTTTGTTGCAGGTTTGTACCATTAACCTCCCTTCCTTCCGTGCCTCCCCCCCCCCCCCTTTTCTGCCTTGTCCCTCATCCTGTTGTGGGTCAAGATGTCCTGTGTTCCCTTGTTATGTTTATGAATAATGATTCATCGTGGTGAGAAGGTACACGGGTTGCTTCCCTCCCCTCTCCTTCCCTGCACCCCCCCCGCCACTCGCGCACTCCTCCCCAGCGAAAGCAGCCACCGATGGAGCCGGCCGGGCCTCCTCCGTAGATTAGTTAGCCTCTGCGGTGGCATGTGGTGGAGGCTAAGCGTGGACAGGTGGCGGAGGATGAGGGGGAAAATGGGGAATCCTGCCATCACATTATCTTCTTTAGCCAATGCTTGACCGTCTAGTATTGAGTGATGTTGGGTGTAACTTCTTCAGCCATGGCTCGGCCTATACACTCAGAATCTACAGCTCACATGTACTCCTCAGATATGATGGGGCGTTGTTCATAAGCCACGCTTCTTAAGTGGGGAGGGAAGAAGCGGGCATTCGCCGAGTGCTCAACTTCAAAATCGCCGTCTTTGATTAGTTCCGAGCATTTGCGGTGAGACGCTTTTCATTTAGCTGCCTAACTGCCGGATTGAAAATGTGGTCAATCTGAAGGGTGAGATGGGTGGACCCCTTCGCCTCGTGGAACGCTGCCCTGGAGGCTGTTATCTGGGAAAACATCAGGGCACTCTGACATATTTCTGAGACGTTCTGATCCTTGTGTTGCTTCTCATGGGTATCTCCTTGCCAAGTGTTATTAGGCTGCCGTCCACCCACGCATAACCGGAGCCTGTTCACATTAAAAAGTCTTTGGGTTTTCTCACATCAAGCCGTGATTTAACTGTTGCTCGGTGATTGATCTTTGATACAGGGAGGACAGCGATAAATATATCTTTGTGTATATATATATGTGTTTATATAGTTTGCTTTCTTAGAAATCTTGCTAGATTTAAACATCTTTGAATTTCACTGATTTGCCCTGTCTACACGCGTGCCTGATTTCCTTGGGTTTGGCGATGTGGTTAAGTTTGAACTTCAGTTCAGTCACAGTTGCTTGCAGTTGCACTCAGAGCTCACTCACATTAAAGCAATGTCTTATGGCCTCTGAATAATATAGGAAGTTGAGTCATCCACCGTAGCTGATTGCTGTACCTCAACTCAGTTAGCGTCTGTGTGTGTGTGTGTGTGTGTATATGTGTGTGTGTGTGTGTGTGTGTGTGTGTGTGTGTGTGTGTGTGTGTGTGTGTGTGTGTGTGTGTGTGTGTGTGTGTGTGTGTGTGTGTGTGTGTGTGTGTGTGTGTGTTTTCATGCGTGTGACTCAAAACGGGTGTGTTTCTGTGCTCTTGCCTCTGAAGCGCGGGGGTCTTTTAACTCCTATAGACACATATTATATATTTATTTCTGTGTGTGCGTGAAGATACATTTTGTTGTGGGGGTGCGGGGTGCGGGTGGGGTTATTGGGGTGTGGATAAGCATGTGTCACAGCCCTTTTCCACAATCCCTTATGAGTGAGTCCCACCCCCCCCCCCCCACCCCAATCCACCCTAGTCCCACCCCGCCTCCCACCCACCCCGACCCAGCCTGAGCAGAAAGCCTAGCCCCCCAGCACGCCCAGGCTCAGAGTTCTCCTGATAGCCATGAAAGGATTTGGGCTGGATGGGCAGACCCTGACTTGGCTGATTGCTTTGAATGGCGTGGGTTAAAGCTGCCTTTCAAAGGAGATGCATTGATGAGCGTTCCCTGCGCAGAGCCCCTGGGAGGGACCCTCGCTAATACCGCAGCATGAGATATACAGAGAGAGAGAGAGAGAGAGAGAGAGAGAGAGGGCTCACCAGCCACCCCCGGCCATACACACACACACACACACACACACACACACACACACACACACACACACACACAACACACACATTTACACACGTTCACACAGACACAAACCACAACAACAACAACAGAAAAGTTTGACTCAACTTTGACGACGCTCTCATATCCTCATCCTCTTCAATTGGATCAATGCTGTTGCCCAGGTAATGGCATTCTCTGCATCGACAGCTTTATTTACTTTAACTTTTCATGAAGCTAAAGAAGAAAAAAGAAGAATAATTGATTCAATCCCATTCCTCCTGTGGGCTTGTTGACTCTCCTCCTGTGCGAGTTTAAGCGTCGGAGGGCCAAGCAGGGGGAGGATTTCCTGCGTCGGCAGCGGGGGCCCTCGTTTTGTTCACTCATTGACCTCGTCCTTCTACTCATAAAACACCTTGAACATGAGAGAAGACAAATTACAGCTGCAGACACAGGTGTCCTGGTGCGTTCCTCCCCCCCCCCCCCTCCCTCCCCCCCCACCCCCCCCGGGGGACCGCTTTACCTGCGTTCTACGCTGCTGACTTTGACATGGGAGCCATCACATTTCTCGCAGGGCCCCTGGGGGCTCCTCTGCCTCTCTCTAAACAGGGTGGCCTTCTTCTTCTCTGACACGCCGTCGCCCTGAGCAGAGCGCCGCGAACCCGGGATGGGGGCGGGGTCCAGCGCTCACCTCTGACCCTCCTTTCCAAATACCCCCCCCCCCCCCCCCCCCCCCCCCCCCCCCGACGTACTCGGGGCTTAGCGATCAGGTCGGCCATGAGAAGCAGGCATTTTTGCCACGGGCCATCCGTGTGCCGATTAACATGCGGGTACACAAGGGCTTAAGCAGCTCCGTTGATCGGAGCAAGTCGGAGCAGGAGGGAGGACACGGCTCCTCATTCTCACTGTGTTGGTACGTGTGCAGCATTCCCCCGGTAACACTTGCCGATGTCAGTAGGCGTTGTGTCAGGTGAGAGCCGGTTGATGTTGATGTGCTCGTCTTCCACAGCGGTAGAACAGCTTCAGGAAAAACAAGTTGACTCTGTGTGTGTGTGTGTGTGTGTGTGTGTGTGTGTGTGTGTGTGTGTGTGTGTGTGTGTGTGTGTGTGTGTGTGTGTGTGTGTGTGTGTGTGTGTGTGTGTGAGAGGGGGGATTGATGGGAGTAGTAAATTACTGATAAGTGACAGAGAGAGCACCTTATCACCTGACAGCATCGGCGTGGAATGAAAGCCTTGGCTGTGTGGGTTGAACTCTCTGGTGGAGGTGAACGTGAACATATCCTACAACAGGAACAAGTGTTGTGCAAGGGGACAGCATTGGCCAGGATGGCAAACCAAAGAGTGGGTGGTGCCGTTTCTGGGTTTACTTTCGCAGTTTACAATTTTTCATGGTTTACCCCCACCCACCCTTTTTCTTCTTCTTCTTTTTTTTTTTTACATAATCGGCAGCCGGCATTTGCAAAAGGCTGCCCGCCTTTCATTTTCGAAAAAGGTTTATTTGTGCGAGGGTTGCTATTATAGCTAAATGGTTTCTGGGCTTCTGTAAACATGGCAAGGCATTAGGCCCGGATCCAGTTTCAGGGCCTGGCTTCTAATGAGAGACCCAATCACACAGGGAGGGGGGGGGGAACAGACCAGATCAGCCCCCCACCCTGCACCAGAACCAACCTGTGGTCTACCTCTTGAAACATAACCGCCCTCCTTGCCTCACTGCCCCTTTCTCTTGTAGTTTTGGTCTTTTTTTTTGTTGTCGTCGTATTCCTTGTTTTCTTGTGGTTCTCTCCTACACGTGTGCTCTCTCTCTCTCTCTCTCTCTCTCTCTCTCTCTCTCTCTCTCTCTCTCTCTCTCTCTCTCTCTCTCTCTCTCTCTCCCTGTGGCCTCCCGTCATGAGTCTTCTCTCCTGTAACGCCAAACTCGATCAGCTTTGATATTGCAGCTGCAGCGTTTTACGCGCGCGCCTTCCGTAAATAAACAGATTAGCACCACATGACAGATCGGTACCGACAGCTCCCGGTCGGGACTGTGGCTCATGTGGCCAGTTGTTGTTTTTTTTTTTTTTCTTCCTTTTTCTTCTTTTTCAATGATTTGCTTTCATTTCATAAGAGGAAGGGGGGGGGGGGGGGTCGGGGACGTTCAATTGAAGTGTACAGCTGATTCGGATACGCTTGTTAAACGTCGCCGTCGTGATCAGGTCATATTTAATGTGCGCTGCGTCGTTACGTTCAGCCAAAAATGCTGATGCTGAGCTATCTTGTCATCTTGATTTCCCTGTCAGTATCGTCTCATGCGAAGCTGTTTTCACGAAAGCTCTGAGAAACTTAGCAGCGACACCAAGTGTACTTACTTCCCTTATTTTGAAGACAAACAGGCAGGTGATGATTTGGTCGGTTGTACCGAAGACGAAAGTGATTCCTGTTCTTACAATTTAGTTGCGTTATGTTTGCCCCGGAGGTCTGTTGTGGGCCCAGTTTTCCTTCACTCAGCAAATGGTAAAGTAAAGTTCATGGCCCTACACGTAGATCTACTCTCTCTCTCTCTCTCTCTCTCTCTCTCTCTCTCTCTCTCTCTCTCTCTCTATCCCTCCCTCTCCTGAGGGGATTGGCTGCTCCTGTCAGACAGATGGCAGCTTTGAGCAAATTCTAGACTCTTGTCAGCACTAGACTCTCTTCAGTCTACTTCAGTGAGGACAATGATTTCTCTGGCTTCAATCGAGAGCGAGAGTGGGAGGGAGGGAGAGAGAGGGATGGAGAGAGGGAGAGAGAGAGAGAGAGAGAGAGAGAGAGGGAGGGAGGGATATTTTGAAAGTCTGTGAATAGAAATCAGTGCATCGCGCCATTGTTCCTCCACGCTGCGTGTTCTAAGTGAACGGCTGTTTAACAATGTATGCATCCTCTCACCCACCAGCTTCTGTTTATTAGCGGCTGTGAATTAGACTTGAAACCAGCACCAGTGGGTTGCGTTTGAAACTTGAAAGGGAGGCCCCTCAGCGCCACCGACACACACACACACACACGCACACACACGCACACGCACACGCACACACACAGACACACACAAATAACACTCGACTGTGGCCGTTGTCACACAGCGACGCCACTGTCTGCACATTGCTACTTATTGCTTTATCTGCTCTCGAAAGCTGTCAGAGTACAGCCCCCCCGCCACCAGCTATCAGTCCTCATTAGAACAGACCCCTCGTGCGACGGGAACCCCTGCGCTGCTCACACACCCGTGACAGCATGTGTGTGTGTGTGTGTGTGTGTGTGTGTGTGTGTGTGTGTGGTGTAATGTATGTGTGTGTCTCTCGATGCCAGGGCTGTGAACGTAAGATATTAGCACACCTTTAAGGCGGCGCACTGACATGTTTGAGCGGGCGCTGGACTGGTGCTCACGACGCGACGCCAGCCCCGGCCAAGGTCTCCGCGAGGGCACACGTGTGTGGAGCAGATGAGCGTTGTTTCTGTGTTATTATTTATTTCATTTGTATTGCTGTGTACCAATCGGGTTAGCTGCTGCTTGCTGCTGCCGCTCCTGCTGCTGCCGCTGCCTGCCTTCAGCCACCGGGGGGCAGTCTCATTCGATGAAGACGGCGGCGGCGGTGGCGGTGGCGATGACGGCGGCGGCGGCGATGACGGCAACAACAACAAACAAACTGTGAATGGAAAGAAACACGGAACAAAAGTTCACTGCCGCCCGGGATGGTTTACCCGTCGCTCCCACATGCAGGTGTGTGTGTGTGTGTGTGTGAGGGAAGCGAGAAAAACCCTGGAGGCAACCAGGGCAGCAGAGCAAAGGGCCCTGGCAAGTCTGGCCGAGTGAGTTACTGCATCTTTTAAAGAGGCTCAGATCAACCTCAAGCTCACCTGGAAAAATGTGTCTGAGTGGGTGTGTGCAGGAGGAGGGGGGGGGTGGGAGTTATGAATTATGTTTTGATTCAACCCTTCCACATTTTTGCCCCGCGGTCGCTGTCACGAACAGATGTACAAGCGAGATTCCCATCGTTAAGGGTCGACGTCGGGAGCGTACGGGAGATTGTGCAAATCAGACCTCCTGTGCCGACACGCTGTGGGAGATGCTTCACACCCGGCATTGTATGGTCGTGACTAACCTCTCTCCGCGCCGTTTGATCTCGCAAAGAGGCCACATTAGCAGCGAACTAATTCTCTTGGCTGTGTGTTTTGGACGCGCCACATGTTCCCGAGGCCTGCTATTACTCTGCGATTACGAGGGCAATCGAGCCTCCTTTTGATTTACACAGCGAGTCCCGCAGCCAAGCATTTATAGGAGGCGCCCGGGCCGATTGTTCACACACACCATTCACCTATTTATCTATTAGTCGGCAAAGATTCCTCTTCGCTGTAGGGCCCGAGAGCGAGGTGTCGGCCCCCCCTCGTGGCTGGCTCCGCGCGCATTGATGTTGCAGACGAGATGTGCGGAGACATGTCATCAGTCACCGCCGCTGTCAGACGTGGGATCATCGAAAAACAACAACGCCTCATTCTAACAAATCCCCACGACACGCTCGAATACCCCGCTTTGGCATCCGACTTTCATGCGGAGCGAGTTTTTCCGCGGCCTCTGCGGCGCCGCTCGCAGTTTGTTTGTTTTCCCGAGATAAAGTTTATGCTGTTAATGCGTCGCGAGCCGTGTTAGCCGCATGTCCGTAGGTTCTCGGCAAAGTGTGTGAAGTGGATCGGGAGCTCCTCTAGTCGACGACGACGGAGGACACACAGACGAGGTCATGCGTCGCGAGGTCTCTCCGTTGTCGCGCCTTATCAGAGAATGCAGGGTTCCGGATGGCCAGCAGCAACAAACAACAACAACAACAACAGCCACTGCAATAATTTACTAACTTGCTCCTGGAAAGCTGACGGGCCTCGTTCATTGCATAATGCCTCAGACAATTATGCATAACGATTTTAAAGAGAGGGAGGAAAAAAAAAAGTAATATGGTAAATAATAAAATAGGCTTTAATACTTGCCCTTACCTCAAGCTAGTGTTTTGTATGCAAATGAGCTGCGATTCCAGGGCCGGAGACGGCGGCGGAGTGTGTTGCGCACATCCGTCTTGTGTTGCCAGGAGGATTAGAGGGGGGATCTGTTATGGTTTGTTAACACGGGAGCTTTTGATTGGGATTGAAAAGGAACCATGTGTAGAATTAGATTAAAGACAATGTGCGATGAGAGGCAGCGGAGGCGGCGACGGCGGCGGCGGCGGTAGCGGCACACCACCGGACTCTTGGCTGCTTGGCGTGCGCGCGCCAGCTAGCTCGCCGGCGCCGGGGCCCCCATTGTCTCCACCTCCGGTTCTGTTTGTGCGGTGGGTTTGTTTCGTAATGGGCTATAATAACTTATATAAATCACAGTGACTGAGTTGCAGCTCCGCCGCGGCTCGGACCTGGCAGTGATGGAAGGCCCGGTGCGGTGCGGTGCCGCTGCAGGAGAGGGATCCCGGTGCGAGGGAGAAGAAAAAGTCTTGTGTTACTGCTGGGAGAGGGAGGGAGGGAGAGGGAGAGGGAAAGGGGAGGGAGGGAGGGAGAAAATAGAAAAGTCTGCAAGTCAGCGTGATCCAGCTTTATACTGTGTGTTGTTTTGTTGTGAAGGGAATCAGCCTGAGGATTTCTTTTGGGCAGGAAGGTCAAACAAAAAGCAGGAGAGCTTTGATAGTGATCCACAAATAGTGTGTTCCAACAGGACAGGTATGGATAGAAAAGGGAGTTCTGTGTTCATGTGAATTTCCTCCCTTTGTTATGTTTTGCCCGAAGCCAAGGATTCGTTGTGAAATACTCGCAAAGAAAGAAAAAAGCACATTACAAACAACCATCAATGTCATCCGAGTAGAAAAAGGGCCGCTTGAAAAAAAATCCTCCAAAGAACAGTCGGGGGGGGGGGGGGGGGGGGTTATAATTGATCGGACGTCGTTATAAGCGGATGCGGTGGGTATACTTTTAATTAATGTTTACCGACAATGCCGATGTGTGTGTTTTGGTTTGGTGTGTAAGCGACGCGAGGAGGCTCGACGCCGGGAGCGGGCGGTCGGATTGTCTGGGAGAATCAATGCACTCATTACCGGCCAGCGATGCGTCATCAGCAGCACTGGCCCGCGTCTTTGCTGGGCCGGTGCATTTAGCGACACCGCGGGGAATTGTCTGTAACCCTGTTTTACATTGAAACTAACCCAGAGGAAGAGGTGAGTGGGTGCGGGGGGGGGGGGGGGGGGGGGGGGGGGGGGCAGGCCCAGTAACCGGTGATTAATTATGCACAGCCTTGATTGTGACACGCTATCCACTGCTATTAATGGAGAAAGGGATAATTACGCGGGATTGTAATTGCAGACTCTCGACTTCAGAAGTGCGGCGTGTCCAGCATCAATCTTCATGTGACTCCCTGCAATTTGGAGTGAAACTTTAATTTAGGGTGGCGCAGTAGTCGAGTCTGCAGCCTCTCGACTCTAAACTCACTGCACTTTACTTCACGGCGTACTTTTTTTGGGGGTGGTTGTTGTTGTTGTTGTTGTTGTTGTTGTTGTTTGTTTGTTGTTTCTTTTAAGAAGAGTGAAGCGTTGTGAGTGGCAGGGACCAGACGATTGGTAGTTTAAATGGTTTGGAACCTTAGACAGGCAGGTTAGAACAGGAAGGCTGCTGATATTACTGTACACTGCTTGAGGTTATAAAAAATAATTAGAGATGTGTGTGTGTGTGTGTGTGTGTGTGTGAGTGAGAGAGAGAGAGAGAGAGAGGGGGGAAAAAAGAGATAGCATATTACAGTTTTCACGGCTTTTATTGTGTGAGCTCTATCTTTTAATTTGACTCTAAATGAGTGTCATTATTCTCACTCACATGGTAATACCAGCGAGTGGAAGTAGAAGGAAAGTATTGGAGAAAAATAACACATTAAAATTGTGGGGTAACAAATTAAAGTGTGGGTTAATGAGAAAATAATGCAAGGATTCTTTAGGCATCACCAAATCCACCATAAAGCACTTTCGGTTCTTAATATTGAACTTTACATGATCTCTATACATGATCTGTTTTATATTATCTGTATAATAACTCCGCCTCTTAGAGACCAGAAATAAAAGATACGGAGATCGTTTCGCCTTCGTTTTATCCAATTTTGCCCAATTTTTTTTCATTAAGAACTCAAACCTTATTAAAAAAAAAAGAAGTCATATCGAGCCCAGTTTTTGCCGCCTTTTCTTTTCTTTCTTTTACCTTTTTTCCAAAAGCTTCCCTGGCAGTTTGTCTAAAAGCCGAAAAAGAGTCAGAGAATCTAATTAGAGTGGAAGGAAACTTCCAAGGGGAACTTCAGAATACCGGCCAATCAGTGCCTTTCAGGACTCATCAGAGAGCCCCATGCCACAGCCACAGACCCCTCTTAGTGCCGGGCCGTGTCCTCAAGACACCATACGTACCAGGCCCACAGACCCTCTTAGTGCGGAGCCATTTCCTCAAGACACCATACGTACCAGGATTTTGTCTGACTGTGTCTATTCAAGTGTCTCTCTCTATGCAAGTCCCTGGTTTAATTTATCTTGCAGCTACCGGTAAGCAAAGCAAAGTAAAAACATGCAGTAAAGAAAGGCTATTAAATAACAAATAACATAAAAAAATATACTAAAACAAAGTCATGGCTTAGAAAGGCACCGCGGCAGTGCTAAGCTAACACAGCGAGCGTATCGGGGAGAGACACTTTAACTGTAATGGCCCTTGATCTGGCGCGGTTTAGATTGCTGTTGGCATGGCTAATAAACACTTCATTTAGCTTTAATGGCGCTGGCGCCTCTCCGCGCCAGCCTTCAAAAGTACCCTTTATTTGGGTCATTTACGGCTCTTCCTCCAGGAGCACCCAAGGGACGGCCGATCCGTCCGCATCTCCGCCTGCCGGAGCAATCCCGGCCAGGGGGAAATTAATAGGGCTATGTGGGAAAAAATAAATAAGTGATGGGCTTTAGCCCCTGCCAAGGAGCCCCGAGATCCTATTAAGGCCACATAAAGGGAGATGGGGATGCAGAAAGAAATTATTAGGATGAGTCTGAATGTTGCGTCGTCTTTAATGTACGATGAGCCATGTTGCTTTTTCTCTCTGCTCGTCTCCCTCTCTTCCTCTCTTGTCTGCGTCGCCGTCTCCTTGTTTTTTTCCTTCGTTCTTCATCTCGCCCTGTGTTCCTCTTCTGCAGTAATTGTAAACACAGCAATTATGGATTGTGTGAGAGTTAATTACAGCGTGCTCGGAGGCCCCCGGGGGCAGCTCTGACGGAATGCTGTGGCTGATAAAACAGCAGCTCCTCTCCTCCCCGGCACCCCTCTCCTTAGGGCTGCGTGGTCATGCGCACACATGTGTGGTGGGGAAAACACACACACAAACCACACACATACACACACACAAAAGCACACAGTGTTATGGGTGCACAGTATGAGAACACAGGTGAGCCCCTGCACAGTATCTGCTCAGCCTTGTCTTGTCTCGCCGGAGACGAGAGGCAGCTCTTGACGGCGAGAGCAGGCGATGCGTACGTGGTGACTCTGTGACGAACCCTCTGACAAGACATATGCACATCCGACATGAGCGCGGCCCTCGGGCCAGGTATGGCCACCGGGAGGACAAAGGAACAGGTTCAACAATAATAAATATCTGTAAAATGTTACAAATTACCAAGTGCCGAGGCAGTGTGCGAGAGTGTCTGCACAATTTGCTCTTTGTGTCTGAGCGCAGTCGCACATTCCTCAGGGTAATTTACAACATGGCTCCGAGCGGCTTGTTTAACTCCTGCACCCCGAATGAAAGCATTTTGCGGCGTATTGGCATCATTTTCTTGTTGAGCAATGTTTAGGGGAGAGATAGACACAGCGGTAATTACAGGGGTGACTGTGAGAAGGAGTTGCCTTCACAGACTTCAAGTTCCCCGCCTTGGGGTTGAACATGAGAATAATAGCATAAGGTTACCGTCTGCCATCTTGGATCCGCCCCGGCTTCTTCTCGTCTTCTCGATTTG
>PIJE02002425.1:0-17500 GCA_002895965.2 Coryphaenoides rupestris | reverse complement strand
ATGTGACTCCCTGCAATTTGGAGTGAAACTTTAATTTAGGGTGGCGCAGTAGTCGAGTCTGCAGCCTCTCGACTCTAAACTCACTGCACTTTACTTCACGGCGTACTTTTTTTGGGGGTTGTTGTTGTTGTTGTTGTTGTTGTTGTTTGTTTGTTGTTTCTTTTAAGAAGAGTGAAGCGTTGTGAGTGGCAGGGACCAGACGATTGGTAGTTTAAATGGTTTGGAACCTTAGACAGGCAGGTTAGAACAGGAAGGCTGCTGATATTACTGTACACTGCTTGAGGTTATAAAAAATAATTAGAGATGTGTGTGTGTGTGTGTGTGTGTGTGTGAGAGAGAGAGAGAGAAGAGGGGGGAAAAAAGAGATAGCATATTACAGTTTTCACGGCTTTTATTGTGTGAGCTCTATCTTTTAATTTGACTCTAAATGAGTGTCATTATTCTCACTCACATGGTAATACCAGCGAGTGGAAGTAGAAGGAAAGTATTGGAGAAAAATAACACATTAAAATTGTGGGGTAACAAAATTAAAGTGTGGGTTAATGAGAAAATAATGCAAGGATTCTTTAGGCATCACCAAATCCACCAATAAAGGCCACTTTCGGTTTTTATAATTGAACTCTACAATGATAACTAACTATACATGAGCTGTTTTATATTATCTGTATAATAACGTCCGCCTCTTAGAAGACCCGAGAATAAAAGATACGGAGATCGTTTTCCGCACTTCGTTTTTATCCAATTTTGCCCGTTTTTATTTTATTAAGAACTCAAACCTTATTAAAAAAAAAAGAAGTCATCATCGAGCGCCCCAGTTTTTTGCCGCTGTCCTTTTCTTTTCTTTTCTTTTACCCTTTTTTTCCCCAAAGCTTCCCTGGCAGTTTGTCTAAAAAAGCCGAAAAAGAGTCAGAGAATGTAATTAGAGTGGAAGGAAACTTCCAAGGGGAACTTCAGAATACCGGCCAATCAGTGCCTTTCAGGACTCATCAGAGAGCCCCATGCCACAGCCACAGACCCTCTTAGTGCCGGGCCGTGTCCTCAAGACACCATACGTACCAGGCCCACAGACCCTCTTAGTGCGGAGCCATTTCCTCAAGACACCATACATACCAGGCCCACAGACCCTCTTAGTGCGGAGCCATTTCCTCAAGACACCATACATACCAGGATTTTGTCTGACTGTGTCTATTCGGGTGTCTCTCTCTATGCAAGGCTGGTCCCTGGTTTAATTTATCTTGCAGCTACCGGTAAGCAAAGCAAAGTAAAAACATGCAGTAAAGAAAGGCTATTAAATAACAAATAACATAAAAAAATATACTAAAACAAAGTCATGGCTTAGAAAGGCACCGCGGCAGTGCTAAGCTAACACAGCGAGCGTATCGGGGAGAGACACTTTAACTGTAATGGCCCTTGATCTGGCGCGGTTTAGATTGCTGTTGGCATGGCTAATAAACACTTCATTTAGCTTTAATGGCGCTGGCGCCCTCTCCGCGCCAGCCTTCAAAAGGTACCGGCCTTTATTTAGGGTCATTTACGGCTCTTCCTCCAGGAGCACCCAAGGGACGGGCCGAATCCGTCCGCATCTCCGCCTGCCGGAGCAATCCCGGCCAGGGGGAAATTAATAGGGCTATGTGGGAAAAAATAAATAAGTGATGGGCTTTAGCCCCTGCCAAGGAGCCCCGAGATCCTATTAAGGCCACATAAAGGGAGATGGGGATGCAGAAAGAAATTATTAGGATGAGTCTGAATGTTGCGTCGTCTTTAATGTACGATGAGCCATGTTGCTTTTTCTCTCTGCTCGTCTCCCTCTCTTCCTCTCTTGTCTGCGTCGCCGTCTCCTTGTTTTTTCCTTCGTTCTTCATCTCGCCCTGTGTTCCTCTTCTGCAGTAATTGTAAACACAGCAATTATGGATTGTGTGAGAGTTAATTACAGCGTGCTCGGAGGCCCCCGGGGGCAGCTCTGACGGAATGCTGTGGCTGATAAAACAGCAGCTCCTCTCCTCCCCGGCACCCCTCTCCAGTAGCGGCAGCGCCCAGAGGCCCCCAGCGCAAGTGGACCAAAGGCAAGCCTGTCCCCTGGGGGCCGTCCCAGCCCGAGGACCAATTAGTATTAGAGAGCGGGGAGGGGGTGGTGGTGGCGGTGGCGGCGGCGGTGGGGTCCCGTTAATCTTAACAGGACACAGCCACCCAAACAGGTCCTCCCGAGGTGAAGAAGGAATTAATGCGGTCGTCTGATTGGATGTCGCCATCCTTGCCTTATTTATTCCCCCCCCGCTCATCCCCCCCCCCCCCCCCCCCTCCCTCCCTCTTGGCGGTCCAGGCTTCGGCTGCTCGGTACACTTCATTAAGCCCGTAGCTTACACGTGTTCTCCGGCACGTGGCCCGGCACGTCAAACAACACGCAGGGAGAGGGAGAGGTTGGCAGAGGCTCTTCGGTTTGAGGTGCAAATCAAATCACTCGGTTTAAAAAGGTAACGGGATTGCGGACCTGAAGTTGTTTGCCGATCGCGCCCGCTCCTGTTTACACCGTAATTGAGTTTCGGCGGGGTTTGCTTTTTAAACGCGGCCGATGTAAAAAAAACCAAAAAAAAACCAACAACCTGCGCCGGACGGTTGAGGTGCGCCGTCGACCGGCTTCATGTTTATTTAGCTGTTCCATCGGCACGCCCCACGTGTCAGATCCCATCAACCAGGCAGACGGAGTGGGGGGGGGGGGGGGGGGAGACGGGGTGCAGCACGGTGATCCATGCCCAGTTTGAGTATTGATTTCTGCATGAGCACGACTCCATTAAGGTCTTGCCCGGGGGGCTGTGGGGGGGGTGTGGAAGGGTCAGCGAAAGGGGGGACGGGGGGGGGGGAAGTTGCGGGCTGCCCGTGACCCCAGCTGCAGTTTACAATCGATTAACTCTGACTGCAAAAAGAGGGGGAAAGTCCTGGAGGGGAGGTGAGCGCGGGGGCCCCCACACGCGATTAGGCTACATTAGTCCTCTGGTCGGAGCCGGTCCAGACGTTGCGCTAAGTTAATTAGCACTTTCTTATGATATCAGCGATGACAGGGGGAGAGCGGCCCGCATTGATTCGGCTTGACTCCATTTCAGCCTTGGAGGCCGACCGCTGCCGCCGACGCCGCCGCCGCTGCACCGGATACCGCAGCGATCCCCTCTCTCTCTCGCGCGCGCCGCTAATCGCGTCGGGCGCAAAAACGCATCGCATCGCTACCTGGAAGCGATTAGCGAGCGCTAACCCATGACGACTGCGCTAATACGCCGCCGGCTGCCCGGAGAGAGATCACCGAGATATTTAAAGCAGCGGAAAGTGCTACTTCAAAATGGATTTAGTGTAATCGCGGGGTGGGGGGGGCGAGGAGAGGGTGTGGAGTTTACGATTCCGCAACCTTCATAATGTCACGCTTGTGTTTTTGTTTAGGATGAATGCCATTTTGAAGGACCAATTACCAATAGAAAGACCAGAACATAATAGCAAAACAAAAGATGGCGCGTACTGAGCCTGTTTGGCAGCCATGATTTTCTGAGACGCGTGTGAATTTGGGTGTGTGTGTGTGTGTGTGTGTGGTGTGTGTCTGTGTGTGTGTGTGTGTGTGTGTGTGTGTGTGTGTGTGTGTGTAGGGGCTCACTCTCGCTGCAGACAGCTATATATACACGTTTCTTCTGGGAATGCATACAGTAGATATGGCCCTCAGAGATAGACACCACAGCCGCTTCTCGACACACACACACACACACGGCACACACATGCAAAGACACACACACACACACACACACACACATGCAAAGACACACACACACACACACACACACAATTAAATACACAAACGCGTTTTGTGTCCCCAAACCGTGTCTCCAGAGAGAGAGAGAGAGAGAGAGAGAGAGAGAGCGAGCACAAAAAGCCTGCCGCACTAATTTCTTATTTTGGCAATTAAAGCGTAAAGGTGTCAGAAGAGGCTCTTCCCTTTTGTCTGCCCGCCACGGCGCAGAAGGAACGTCTCCCTGCCTCGTCATGTCCCACCGGTAATCTCCACCCCCCCCCCCCCCCCCCCCCCCCCCCCCCCCCCCCCCACGCTCTGCCTGCAAATTGTCTTTATTTTGCCTCCCGCTCTGCTGCTGTCACTCTTCTTTACCTCTTCCTCTCTTCTTCATTCCTCCTGCGCACCTCCTCTCTACTGTCTTCCACTTCCGCCTGCCTCACTCCAGCGCTCCCCTTTGTTGAGTGAGAGGTTTGCCAGCGGATCACTGCGGGTCTTTGTTCCCACGCCTCGTTGGTGCGGCGCGGCGCGGCGCGGCTACCCTGTTTGTTTTACCGGAGGAAGCTCAACTGCGGCGCTCACGTGTTCCTTCGGTTCTTTCTTTCATTATTCCTGTTTTCTTTCTCTTTTTGTATGTTTCTATGTCTCTTTATTTTTTTCCCTTCATGTATTCATCCCCCATTCTTTCCTTCCCTCTCTCTTTAAATCTTTCTTCCTCTCTATCTGTCTCTCCTCCCCTCTGTCTCTGCGTTTAGCTCGGGGCGCAGCTTGGCTGGTGAACGGCGGCTTGATGAAGCACCGTGTCTGTCAGCGGCGTTGGGGAGAATTAATCATGATTCAATAAGTACCCTGATGACGATTCACAGATGCTCCACAGAGATAGAGCCGTCAGGTGCGACTGATCCCTCACGCGCTGACAGCCGCCCCGGGCGGGACACCGGGCCCTAGCATTTAGACCTGTTTATTGCCCGGTCGTGTCCTTAGGTGCTTGCCGGTGGTCATGCGCACACATGTGTGGTGGGGAAAACACACACACAAACCACACACATACACACACACAAAAGCACACAGTGTTATGGGTGCACAGTATGAGAACACAGGTGAGCCCCTGCACAGTATCTGCTCAGCCTTGTCTTGTCTCGCCGGAGACGGGAGACAGCTCTTGACGGCGAGAGCAGGCGATGCGTACGTGGTGACTCTGTGACGAACCCTCTGACAAGACATATGCACATCCGATGTGAGCGCGGCCCTCGGGCCAGGTATGGCCACCGGGAGGACAAAGGAACAGGTTCAACAATAATAAATATCTGTAAAATGTTACAAATTACCAAGTGCCGAGGCAGTGTGCGAGAGTGTCTGCACAATTTGCTCTTTGTGTCTGAGCGCAGTCGCACATTCCTCAGGGTAATTTACAACATGGCTCCGAGCGGCTTGTTTAACTCCTGCACCCCGAATGAAAGCATTTTGCGGCGTATTGGCATCATTTTCTTGTTGAGCAATGTTTAGGGGAGAGATAGACACAGCGGTAATTACAGGGGTGACTGTGAGAAGGAGTTGCCTTCACAGACTTCAAGTTCCCCGCCTTGGGGTTGAACATGAGAATAATAGCATAAGGTTACCGTCTGCCATCTTGGATCCGCCCCGGCTTCTTCTCGTCTTCTCGATTTGTGGGAAGACTCGAATGACAGCGGAAACCGGGGCCCCCACACACACACACACACACACACACCCTTAGCTTTCCCTTAGCAGCCCAGCGCTACCAGATGCCACGAAATAACTTAAATAGCGTTGGCTGTCAAACGTAAAAAATGGAGAGCAGACACCCTAACAAAGAGGGGTGCTTAGGGGCCGCGCGGCGAGGCAGATGCAGGGGTTATCCGCGCTCGCCATCCCCGGCAAAGGGGGTGGGCGGTGGGGGGTCCTCCGCGGCGAAACATCTGTACTCTCGTCCGCCTAATTACCCACAACACCCTTGTCCGACCGCTTCCCGGCCTGTCAGCACCTCCAGGATCGCCGGGGCCGAGGTGGAGGCAGGTGGAGGAGGTAGGAGGTATAGGAGGTAGGAGGTGGAGGTGTTGAGGGAGGAGAGAGGAAAGGAGAGGTTGTTACGTCCTGTTGGTCTGCATGGGGGCTGCTCGACCCGATCGACTTCTTGTTTGTTTGTTTGTTTTACATTGTTTTTTGGGTTGTTTTTTATTGATTAAATCATTTTTTTATGTTGGTACAGACCAGACTAAAATCTTACACCGTGATAACTTTTATTTTATGTTTTACAATTTTTACAGCTCCCATTGATAGTTGGATAGATATCTCAATATACTGTATATATACTGTATAATATACACATACATACAGTATATATAATTTTTTATATTTTATTTTAGCCATCCATTGCAGAAGTAAACCGTGTGTGTGTGTGTTTTATTGTGTGTTAAGTTTTTTTATTCCAGCTTATTTTGCCTTCTCTTGCTGCATTTGGTCTTAGTCGTATACATGGTATTGATTTGAGGAGCATCGCTAACTTAACTTTTTTTTTACTGTTTTAACCACAATATTGATTCACGGACGGATGGGAATCAAGCCCATTTTGTACATAATGCGTCTGCCTTTACTTACCGTGATAATTAAATGGGAAATTTGCCATGGGGGCTATGTAAGAACGCAGAGAAAAGCGATACGTTTGGAAGTGAGCCTGTGATTGATTTGATTATGGCATTATGCATTGTCTAATGAGTTTCACACATGGTTGAGTGGCGACTAATCACCCAGTGATTTCTGGCCCTCAAATATTCTTCTTCTCGCCTGTTTTTCTGTCCACCGCCCCCCCCCCCCCCTCTTGTTTCTCACTTTCTTCTGTTTTTCCTTCTATCCGTCGAATCCGACACTCAGTAGCACGCCAGAGAGGCAACGGAAATCAATGGAGAGCATTATTTGAAAAGTTATTTGTTTTTTCTCTCTCTCTCTCCCCTCACTCTCTCTCTTTCCCTCTCTCTCGCTCTTTCTCTCCCTCGTTTTCACTTTCGCTCTCTGCTCAAATTGATTCCGATGCTTGTTTTGCTTTTAATATTCATCCTATGTAAGTGTTCAATAAATGCGTGGGGAATGAATATGAAGATTAGATGTCGGGCCCCTTCTGCGAGAGATCGCTTTTGAAGAACGAATGAATTCTTTGCCCCGCCGCAAATTGTCTCGGCAATTAAAGCGCATTGTGGATAATAAGCCGCTGTCTGTGGGTTTTTTAGCTTTTTATCGAGCCCCGTCTGCGCGTGGAAGTCGTACCTGCCGCTCGGCGAATTGCAGCACATAAAAGATGGACTGAATATCTTCCCGGGGAATATTGCCCCCTCCCAAACACCAATCCATCTTGCTTAGCGGGAGGCAATCTTCGCCGCGGCAGATAAACTAATATTTGTGTATAACCGCAGTCAGACAATACAAATGATGGCATGATTTTTCATCTCCTTATGCATACAGGGAAATATGAAAAATTGCGCTTCAGGAATTTGTGTGGGGGTCTGGCTGGTCGGGGCCCCCGCCGTGCCGCCCTGGGCCACGCTGGCCCGCCCGGCGCGCCGCCCGACGACGGGCGAGTGATGAGAATATTATGGTCTGTCTGTCTGCTGTCAGCCGCTGCTCAAGCCTCTCCTTCTCCGCCTCGCCTCTCGTCCATTCTGCTAATTCAGATGCTCAGGCCGCACACACACAGGGCAGGAAGAGGGGTAGGGCGAGAGACAGAGTAGTGCACAAGCTAGTCTGCTGCCGTGACCCTCTGTACGCACACACACACACTCACACACACACACACACACACACACACACACACACACACACACACACACACACACACACACACACACACACACACACACACACCCCGACACAAGCGCTCGCACTGTCAACCAGCCATCCAAGCGAGCGAGCGAGCAGAGCAGCCCGGGCTGAAGATTGACAATCACATTGACATAACTCTCCCAGTCATCTCACTCCTCGGCCCCCTTTATTGCCCCACCATCGCCGCCCACCCCCACACACACACACACACACACACACACACACACACACACACACACACACACACACACACACACACACACACACCCTCCATCTCCCCCGCCGAAAACCCAGTGGATGGCTCTCCAGAGAGAGCACTAGATAAACCTGTCATTTATGAAACCCCCCCCACCCCTCCCTTCCACAACACACACACACACACACACACACACACACACACACACACACACACACACACACACACACACACACACACACACACACCAGCCGCCCCTTCATACTGCACTCGTCGCCTCTCTCACCCCGTCATAGAACCTCTTATGGGGGTAATCTGCCTCTGTTAGCGGAGGCGGCTATTCATCACAACGGGGGCCGCGGAGGGAGGGGGAGAGTTGAGGCGTTTGGGTGGGGGGGGGGGGCACTGATGCTGATGGCTTACGAGGCAGCGGTGATAAAGACGCACCGCGGTTTTAAACTGCGGTAAACAATGGTGTGTGTGTGTGTGTGTGGTGATGAATGGGCAGCAGTCCACGCGGGCCAATGTATGCAAAATGTAACGTAATGCGGGGAATATGCCTTTTATATGCGCCCCCCCCCCATGCTGTGCCGCGACGCTTGACCAAAATGTCAAATCCGAGCCTATAATTCTCAGGTTCACGTGTGCGGTCGATGGCGGCGGTGGTTTGCTCCAGTCGCGCTGTAAGGAAGGCAATAAGGCGGCGTTTTTATACCGGGGGACCTCCGCACGAACCAGCGCCTCGCTCACTGGGGTGTGATTGGGTCTGATATTAGCGTCCCGGGTTGAGCCTCTTGGGGTCCGGAGTCCCTGGGTTCCTCCTGCTGGGACACACACACACACACACACACACACACACACACACACACACACACACACGAGCACCAGGGATCAGGGATCAGAGTAGCTGGTATTGTACCGCGAATAAACCGTACAATAGTCTTGTCTTTGCTAGAATTGCAGGGATATGTGTTCCTCTTTCTCATGCCTCCCCGCGTCGGGCCAAAAGTGCTGAATCCCGCAGAATCCGGGCCAGCACCACCACCTTCTACCACCGCCGCCGCCGCCACCACCGCCACCACCTTCACCACCCCACCCCCCGTCCCTACTGTCCACCTTGCGCTCATCACCAGCCTGTTTATTGAGTTTCCCTGCACACCGAAGCCTGGTGGTTGTTTTCCCTTGAAAACCTTTCTGTTTGCTCTCTATATTTCTGCATTATCTACCCTTGCCCACTGCTTTCCTATATTACTTTTTTTTCCCCCCTCTCCTACTTCTTCCTCCCACATTTTATTTCATTTTCTCCCATCTTTTCCTCTCTCTCTCTCTCCCTCTCTCTGTCTCTCTCTCTCTCTCTCTCTCTCCTCTCTCTCTCTCTCTCCCAGTGCCTTCATTTTATTCTGCTGAAGAAGTGCTCTCCCGGCCGGCTCGCGATAAATCAATGGGGCATGAATGGTCCTGCGCTCGGTCGGAGGCATCCGTCGCCAGGCAGATGAGATAAGCGGCGCTCATCTCCTGCCACGGCATGGAGATTTATTGGCCCGGGCTGAGCAACAAGCTAGCCATCACTCACCGCCAAATAGACTCCACCAGCCCGCATGTGTTTATTCTTATGGGGGGTGGTGGGGGGGGGGGGGGGGCGCCGTCACCCCCACCGCCACCGCCACCATCAACCCCCGGTCGCCGTGGAGACCAAACCCCCCCTCCCCCCCACCCTCCCCCCCACCCATCGTCTGGAGGTAGTAGAGCCTGGGCCCCGCCTGCTGGAATCATTACCGTCTATTAGATCAACCAAACAAGCCACCTCTGCCTGCACTTGGCAGGGGGACAGTAATGTGCTAGTGTCTCTCTCTCTCTCTCTCTCCTCTTCTCTCCTCACTAGTTCTTCATCACTCTTTCCCCCGGTCCTGTTATCTTGAACTACAGCAGTGGAACATTGCTGAACAGTAAAGCTGTTTGTGTACAACAACGCTCGACACATCACCTGTTATTTGGGTACTTTGGGTTGGAGTCACAAATTGAACAGCCCCAATTATTGACACATTATATGGTAACAGGTGTGCTTCACATCAAGCATACCGAAACATGTCAAATCTAACCAGTCGACACCAAATTGCAATGCCAACGAACACACACACACACACACACACACAAACATACAATGAACATACGGTAATCATCACTATGCTTAAAAGCATTCAGTGAATAATTGTTGATGAATGTGTTCATTTTTGCTGTGGCTTTTATCTCACCATAGCCTACTACGAAAGTCTCTACTGCGACTATTAGCCAATCACGTTGCTCGACCAGTGTGGGTGGGGCTGAGTGAATTCCCGCCCATGCTTCCACGCTCTCTCACCGGTCGCCACCAACCTCTACCTCAAGTCACCCAACAAGCCCCCCTCAAATTGCTTTTACCCTCTTCACCCCCAGGAGTACAGGAACACACACACACACACACACACACACAATGACATACCACACACAACACACTAACACACTCTTGCACACGTATTCACACTAAAACAAGCGTGTGTGGGTGTGGTGTGTGTGCGTGTGGCGTGGCAGGCGGGCGGAGGCCATCTTGGCTCTCAGGTTGTATTTAATCATGGCTGCAGGATGAGAGGCTTTCCTCCTCCTTATATTATTAGAGTGCTGCTGTTCTCGGTGCGCTTCACACTCTGGCCCCCCGCGCTGCCCCCCCTGGCCACCCCTGATACCGCGCGCCAGCCAGGAATTTGATAAAGTGACACCGAGTGCACTCCCCTACTAGTCTCTCTCTCTCTCTCTCTCTCTCTCTCTCTCTGTCTCTATAGTGTGGTCTGGCATGTCTAGACGGCCTCTCATCTCATCACCGGGGTCTCACCTTTGGGCAGACCTTCCTGTCGCTCTCTCTCTCTCTCCCCCTCTCTCTCTCTCTGGACCCTTACCTTACTCAGTTTAGTGCTGAGCTATCCAGCAATCCAGCCTTTCTGATCCAATCTCCTGCACCCGGAGGTGTGCAGGAGGTACAGAAGGCCAGATGGGCTGACCCGATGGGCAGAGTTCAGGGGAACAAGTGTGCAGTTTTTTTTGGGGGGAGGAGGAGGATGAGGAGGAGGGCCGGCGGCGGCGGCGCTGCAGATCCCGGACCGGGCAGAGCTGCTCTCCTGTATCCCACAACATGGTGTTTCTGATGACACCAAAGAAAAGCCTAGAAAGGATCCAGGAAGGCATTCTTTTGGTGTACGTTGTACAATTGATTTGCACACTGGCGGAGAACGTACACACACACACTCTCTCGCACACACACTCCCTCACACACACACACACACACACACACACACACCCTCACACACAAGCCTGTGTCAGCAGACAGTTCGTCATTAGGCAGATGGACAGCAGTTGTCCAGTCGGCGGGGCACGGGAGGCCCTCGACACGGCTCAGGAGGCTGCTTAGAAATGCACACGTATAGATTTGTGTGGGTGAACACGACATTAAAGAAAACGTTACAAGGCCGCCCGGTAATCCGATGGCGGCGGTTAAAGATGCCCCGGACAGTGTTGGAAAATCACAATTTGGACATGTCGCCGCTCTGTAATTGATTCGGGATCAGCGCTAAAGCTGTTGTTTCTCCGTGAGGGCGAGGCGGGGGCTGGCTGGCCGGACCGGCGTCTCCTCGGGCGCCCGGGAGGGAACACGGACATCGCTGTTGTTTTTGAAGCGTTGCTGACCTGAAGCTGCTGTTGAGTCTTTGAACATCTTTGAACTCACTTGCTATGTGATCTATACAAAGTAATCAATGCAAAAAAAAATGCAAAAACTATAAACTGAAACTGAAAAAGGAGAGGTTTTCATCTGACAGTGATTGTGTGTGTGTTCACGTGTGTGTGTGTGTGTGTGTGTGTGTGATATGCGTGATCGTAGTGTCACTGTACCATGCGTCCCCTGTCTGGTGCCGGGGACCTTAGAAGACATCGTCCTCCACGCACACACACACACACACACACACACACACACACACACACACACACACACTCATACACGCACACACACACACACACACACACACACACACACACACACACACACACACACACACACACACACACACACACACACACACACACACAGGGACCGTCCTCCATTATTTATCAGGGGTAATGAGTGAGTGAATCGGGCAGCATCTGTGATCCCATCGATCTAGTCCCCCCCCCCCCCCCCCCGTTTCCGTGCTTGGACTCCAGGCAGCACTGGTGGTGGTGGTGGTGGTGGTGGTGGTCGTGATGGTGGTGGCCGGGCATGTGTCCTCGGGAGCTTCAGGTGCGGGGGGGTGGGTATGAAGTGCATCCTGGGTAGGAAGGAAGGAAGGGGCGTGTCTGCATGGTTTACGGGGTGAGTTGTGGTCAGGTGATCGCATCATGCTGGTTTGTTGTTGGGATAATGGGATAAACTGTGTGCTCTGACGTATGTTGTGGTGGCCTCATATCAACAAACTAAACGAATGCAAGACTTGGCAATATATTAGCGTGCACAACATTTGGGGATTACATTGATCATGACGATTGTTACAATATCATCAACATCAATACAATATCATTATTTTTAACAACACGGAATAGCACCATCAAGCATATATTTACTGCCACTGAAATACACATTTACATCAGAATCAGAATCAGAAACTGTTTTATTCCCTTAGTTTTTGTAAACAAGGAATGTGCTTTTGTGCAATTGGTGCCTCACACTGAACATTAAACAGGGTAAAAACAGAGACATTATAGAAAATGCAAAACATTCTGCAGTTCTCCAACTGTCCAGCAGGGCTGTGCACCGCTGTGCTCTGCCGTCTGGCTGCCTCTGCATCAGTGTTGTTGCCTGGTTCTTCCTGTTGTTCTACAGCACAGACCCAGGCTGGCTAATTTAGGCCAGCCCCCTTTTTAATACCGTCGAGAGCAGAGGAGCAGCCATTATGAATTATCCTTAATTACAGCCATTTCCTAAACTAATAAAGCTGCCGAATCTTTACGGCAAAGGTTAGTTTACCCCACAGACACACACACACACACTGTATTTGTGGGTCCGTTCATGCGTGTGCGCATTTGTGTGTGTGTGTGTGTGTGTCTGCTTATGCATGTGTGTGATCATCAGCATGCACGTGCCTGTAAAACCTGTGTGTATACGTGTGTGTGTGCATGTATGTTTGTGTGTGTGTGTGCCCCTGTGTGTGCTTGTGTGTGTGTGTGTGTGCGCGTGGAGCTGGCTAGCTGGGCTGGCTGGCTGGCAGCGCCCGTAGACCCATTAATTCCACGTGAGCTCCCTATCAGCAGCCACAGATGCCTGTAGACACCTAGATGGGTCTCCTGCGTGCGGGCCGGGCCTCCTCCTCCTCCTCCACCTCCTCCTCCTCCTCCTCCTTCTCCTCCGCCCGCCAGCACGCGGCTAATGGGCCGGAAACACAGCGTATGGGACGGCGGGCTCCCGCCTTATTTACGCTGGCAGAACATTAGCGTACGCACGCTGATTTGCTGATTAACACGTCAGTAGCGACATCAACACCGCGCCCGTGCCCCCCCTCCCCCTCCCTCCACCACCACCACCACCACGCTCACGCACGCATACACATACACACACGTATTCTACACCCAACCTCCTCACCTGCCTCCGCATCGTCCCTTCTTTCTGCTCCCCCTTTTGTCTTTGCAAATCACACACACACACATATACACGCGCGCACACACACACAGGCACAGCACGCAGCACACAGCGACATACGCATGCACACGCAAATCAGCGGTGTGCTGCGACACCGTGCGCACGTGTGCATGCGTCGACACCCTGGTCTACGGCATGCACACGCATTTATGTTAGTATGAGGGCTTATCGTCTCGCGAGCTATTATACGAGATGATTGCAGTGCAACAGCCTATTCTTGGTTAAGTCCATATAGAATGCAGTGGAATTAGCACACAATAGCTAGCTGTTGTTGTAGAGTAACGCATCGCTCAGCAGACAAACCAAGACAAACACAGGACACAGGAACACACACGGGCAGCAAGCAAAAAGCAGCGCGAATTGATGCGGGATAGGTGGACCAGTCCAGGGTTTGTGTGTGTAGAGAGGTACGTTGTGTCGTTGGTGTGGTGTCACGCGGGGGGTCGACGCTCGTGAGGATGTGAGGCCTGCGTTGGAGTGGAGAGGATAGATGAGTTTGGGGTAGGGCGGCAGTGCGAACGCGGCGGACGGCTCGCCTGATTGAATGGGTACAGATGTACTTTTCGGATGCTCTCCGTCCGCTGCTAAATTCGCTCACGACATCATCTCAGCCACGACAGCTCCTTGCCATGGGCGCGGTGTTGATGTCGCTACTGACGTGTTAATCAGCAAATCAGCGTGCGTACGCTAATGTTCTGCCAGCGTAAATAAGGCGGGAGCCCGCCGTCCCATACGCTGTGTTTCCGGCCCATTAGCCGCGTGCTGGCGGGCGGAGGAGAAGGAGGAGGAGGAGGAGGAGGTGGAGGAGGAGGAGGAGGCCCGGCCCGCACGCAGGAGACCCATCTAGGTGTCTACAGGCATCTGTGGCTGCTGATAGGGAGCTCACGTGGAATTAATGGGTCTACGGGCGCTGCCAGCCAGCCACACACACACACACACACACACACACACACACACACACACAAACACACACACACACACACACACACATACACACACACACACACACACACACACACACACACAGCACTGCATGCACACACACACACATACACACACACACACTCACACTCCTCACACTCTCTCTCTCCCCCCCTCCCTCGTCTCCCAGACTGTTTGTGAGAGAGAGGAGACAGGAGGAGACCCCTGATAAGAGAGCCAAGGCTAATGCAGTGATTTGTGTCAGTCATGCCGCGCAATTTGTCACAATTGTGTGACACTTATCATAATATAATATGTTTATTCTGGTCAATTAGGTGCCCCCGGGAGCCCCCCCCACCACCCCCGCCCGTAGACTCGGCAGATTGTGAGATGGCTAGTCTCTTCGAGGGGATAAGTGGGCTGTACATTAAGGAGTATTCGGGTGTCAGATTGTGAGATGGCACCGTTTGCTGTGGCACAGCGGAGGGAAGCGTCAAAGGGAAATGGAACTAATGTGATTGTGCGGCAGCTAGCGCCAGCGCCGCCACCGCCGCTGGCGCTGGCGCCCACAGATGCATTGTGGGAGGAGGACTGATAGGACACCTGTACCGGGTAATGGGGACAAAACGTGGCCCCCGACGCTGCTTTTATTTTGCAGCCGATAGAAGGAGCAATAAGGGAGACGCGGAGGTTCACTGCGCAGACACTTGGAGGTAAACAAAGGTTCATATTCCGTATATCCCGCATTTAGGACTTGGCTGGCGTGTCTGTATAATGTGCGCGCGATATGCATAATGCAGGGCAGTCGCGAGACGCGCTGAGAGGCCCAACAAGTCCGGGGTGTCTGGTCAATATGTAAAATGCAGCTGCGCGGGCTGGCGACATTCAGGTTCCCATTATTTGCATAAGAGATAGTTGGCATCGTTCAGGATAGGTGGATCACGGGAGGATTTGACAGTTCGCCTTGTAATATTTTCACATGTTTATACACACACACACACACACATACACACATATGCAAGTATATTCCATCTTGATACAAGTTTTGGTATTTTTACGTGTGGCTGATACTTGTTCCACTGAACGAAGACTTTTGGATCTTGATGGACGAATGGTGATCTGCTACAAGAAGTCACTCTCTCACACACATACACACACACACACACACACACATTCTACATTATGAAAGATACTCACACACTGTCACACACAGCACACACACAAACAGGAAACGCTCAAAATAATGCCTTATGCTTGTAACGAAGTACATCTATGCAAAACTAAGGCGACATCAAAACAGTTTCACTACACAAAATGAATTCTGCGTTATCACAATGTGTGTATACTATGTATCAGTATGCCAGCAACACGCCACGCACTCACAACACATACATACCACACACACACACACACACACACCCTTGCATGGTGCTATTCCGTGTTGTTAAAAATAATGATATTGTATTGATGTTGATGATATTGTAACAATCGTCATGATCAATGTAATCCCCAAATGTTGTGCACGCTAATATATTGCCAAGTCTTGCATTCGTTTAGTTTGTTGATATGAGGCCACCACAACATACGTCAGAGCACACAGTTTATCCCATTATCCCAACAACAAACCAGCATGATGCGATCACCTGACCACAACTCACCCCGTAAACCATGCAGACACGCCCCTTCCTTCCTTCCTACCCAGGATGCACTTCATACCCACCCCCCCGCACCTGAAGCTCCGAGACACAGCCACGCACACACACACACACACACACACACACACACACACACACAAACACATACCGAGCCCTCCATCCCCAAACCACACACACACACACACGCACACACAAACACCCCACATCCAACTGGCTTCATAAACACACTTATCTCGGCTCTACACCGCTGGCTACACCAAAATATATAGACGCACAAACACACACACGTGCACACACACCCACACACACTCATACTGACATGCCTGTCACACGGCTGGGTTCAGCCGCGGCCCCCATAGAGCTGGGGTGGGGGGGGCGGGGCGGGGCGGTCTACGGAGGAGAGGAGGGGGCGGGGATGGCGGGCGGGGGATGGCGGGCGGGCAGCAGGCTGTTTGTGGCGGATCACTGCTCACATCGATCTGGACGGGTTCATTAGGTAAGTGCTGACATCACGGATTGATGTCTCTTTAAACCAGTGCCTGCCAAGGAGTTGACAAGGAAAATCAGCACTATTGACTGTCCTAACGGATTGTGTGTTTGTGTGTGTGTGTGTGCGTGCGTGTGTGTGTGCCTGTGTGTGTGTGTGTGTGTGTGTGTGTGTGTGTGTCTGTAGATGCATGTGTGTGCAATTATTTTGTTATGGGCCCCTCTCTTACCTGTGTTATGTGTTCCTAGTTTCTACATACAAAATGTGTGCATTCATGTCAACACACGCACACATGCTGATGAAGTGTATACACACGTGTGTGTGTGTGTGTGTATGCTACCAGTGAACAGAACACACACACGCACGCACACACACACACACACACACACACCATGTTAAGCACCTTAGTCTTTGATGGTGTCGTCGGGTACGGGCGCCCGCTAATACCGCTAGTTAGACACTCAGCCAGGCGACTAAGCAGCCTGTCACCCTCTGCCTCCGCGACACCCACCATCCACCGCCACAGATGAGAGGAGGGGGGGCGGCGGGGGGTGGGGGACGAGAGGAGGGAAGGATGTGGGAGGGGGGAGGGCTCTACCGGATAGAAGCTCCATCCCCATCTATTTTTCATCAGCGCGTTTAGGCCTCCTGTTTGGTAATTATATTGCGCGGGTTTCTGACTAATTTGCGATCCAGGGAGGAGATCAGCATGGGACTGATTAACGAGCACTCCGCACCGCGCCTCCCAGCCATTCCACCCGCGCTCGGAAAGTAATTTGCTACGAGGAGTTTTCTTCTTCTTCTTCTTCTTCTTCTTCTCCTCTTTCCCCTTCTTCATCTGTGTCTTCTCCTCCTCCTCCTCCTTCTTTCAGTGGGTACCGAAAAGAGAATAAGGAATATTAATTGAGAGAGAGAGGGAAGGTAGAGAGGTAGAGAGAGGGAGGTGAGACAG
>PIJE02002424.1:67216-69513 GCA_002895965.2 Coryphaenoides rupestris | reverse complement strand
ACACACACACACACACACACACACACACACACACAAGGTCTGAGTCCAGGCAGCCGTGGTGAGGCGGCAGGAGGCCCCATGGGGAGGCGACTTTGAGGAGTCCTTCTCGTGTTCCGGTGTGTCTGGTAGGGATTGGAGATGGACGTGAGCGTTCCAGTGATGAACGCGCCGCTTCCTGTTTCAATGAAATTGTGCTGCGGGTTCCCGGCCTTGACCCAATTCCTAGCTCTGAAAATGCCCACGACGCCGTTACTTTAGCTGTTATGCGTCCGCACGTTCGTTCATCGACTGTCTATGGCTTGTGTAGAGAGACCTCGTATGCATGTGCCCGACCCCCAAGGTTGGGCACCAGTGCGACCACACTGCAGTAGAGAGCTGACCCTTAAAAAGTTCTGGGGAACGATGACTTATTGTAATGACTCAATAATGGTCGCCCCTTCCAACGAGAATAAAACTTATCAAATGATAAAAGGACGGTATGAAACAATCTATATCTTCATGGACATCTTATTCTTGTACATTCTGTTCATACAATATGTGCTGAGGTTGTAGTGTTCTCTGGATAATTTTTTGCTGCAGGTTTACACCTCATAACCTGAATAACCTGGCCAAATGAGACACCAGAATACCAGTTATCCCTCCTGCACCTCAGGAGATGAAAGAACTGGATTTATTTTTTTACTCAATAATTGAAGCCTCACGAGCACCACGTGGGTCGTTGGAATATAAGTAATTTATCCTCTGAAGCAAGGTTTGTGTGAACCGTAACCACGGCAAACTTGCAGACAGGTACCTCTTCAACACACACCTTTCATCGAGACCCTGCCCGGTTCCCCCAAGACCCCGCCCCTTTTCCCACGCAGCCAATCGCAACCTCAACACGATACAACTTCAGCAACACCGCCTCGAACCATTGCGGTCTTGACTACTTTCCCGTCTACAGGTTTTGTCTTACAGTGAAATGGCACTAATTGCAATTTTAGTGTCTTGTGGAGAGCGACCGCTGGTGAATCATTAAAATATATTTTGGAGTTGATTCACTTTTTTCGGGGGCGATTCTGTCACAAAAATAAAAACTTTTAGCTTTGCTCTATTTGTGGTGTTCCTGGAAACACAAATGAGCTGACCGGGGGAATACGGGAGTCTGACTAACGCCTGAAAAACAGTTTCAGTTGACATGAGATTCACACGGAATGCAGACGTTACCTCGAGTCACTCGAGTCGATAGAGAAACGCAAGCATAACTTAGTAATGATCTGGAAATGGAAAACCTTTCTCAACTTCGTCCCATCAGCCAGACTACTTTATCGACTGTGTGAGATTTCTCCAACTGAATAAATATTGCACATTGATTTGGTTGGTTTGTTGTAAATAAGCAAATGTCTTTTATATATCGATCATATTGAGCAACAGCATCCCAAAGGTCACCTGTAACCCGCGGCGATCCCCGTGTCAGCGGACCAGAAGATGTCCGGAGGCCACGTGCTCAACCCGGCGACTAAAGTCTACAAGAAAAAAAACGAATTGGCGAGGAAACTCACACTCATCGTCTTTTAATCGCTTTTGTGCGACACGTTGATTAAACGATTTGTCTGAGGATTTGCTGTTCTGTAAATATGAGTTGAACAACAACGGGCTATTTGGGGTTTTTTCTTTTTTTTTTTACTAAGAACGGTGTGTATGTGTCTGTGTGTGTGTATGTGTGTGTGTGTGTGGCTGGCCTGACATAAAACACACTCACTTCATTCATATACTGTCTGTACCATAATTAAAAATCCAAGTACTTTAATGGTCACATTACACATACTGGATATGCAGTGAAGTTGGACAAAGTGCCATTGCCCAGCGGAATGAACAACAGAGCAAATTCAAATCACCAAATAATCAAATATCCACAATAGTTACAGTGCAAAAAGAAGCAGGTTTTAATATATTTATATCTATATAATATATATGACATCACTCACACTCGTATAAGTCAAAGTGGGATGGTTGCGGCGGGGCTGGGGGGGGGGGTCGGGAGGGGGCGGGGTTATCTGTGGCCCTTAGCGTGAACATTGATTACCGTAAAGCGCTTTTGTTGAGAGCAGAGGAAAGGATTACGGTTCACGGTTCATTATGCTCCTGTGATGGCAACACAATCTGATCAGATATGGTTTTGGTCTAATTGTTCATCGAGGAACGTATAGCTGCGAGGGGAAGGAGATGAACTCGCTGTCTGCTCCTCAACAATGTGATGTCATCATCTCAGACTGAAGACGGCCGCTTTGAGAGGAACGCTGGCGTGGCGATGAAGC
>PIJE02002424.1:39716-59716 GCA_002895965.2 Coryphaenoides rupestris | reverse complement strand
GCCGCGTACAACGCTAACTCCAGCCTCAAGTCCGTCCGTGGACTTCTCAACACATCCATGAAGTTTTCTAATATTTATTTTCTGTTCATTCGATCTTGGAAATAATAATATCCCGACGATGTTCTCGCGGCGCAGTATTCACGTATTCCCCACCACAGAGCCTCTGAGACGTGAGGATTTCGAGGCCCGGGGACGATCACCTCAGTTAATAATTCATAAAAATAAGAATAAAACTCAATAAAAAAAGTATGTTTTGCTCGTATCCAACACGCGCACTGTCTGTGGCCCTGAAGTAAAATCTGTGCGTTACACGCAAACAAGCGTATCGTATCCTCACAACATTTCATTTCATTCAACCGTTGAATGAAATGAAATTCCCAGATAAAAACATACAAATCTAAATAACAAAATATACAAAAATACAAATGAAACGAGCAAAATCTGTTAAAACCAAAACACGACATCAATTTAACCGATGACAACACGTCTTGCACGGGGTCGGGTGGCTCACAGACGCACGATAAGAGCTTCCCAGACGGCCGTCGTGTTGTGATTGTGACGCCTCGTTGTACATAACCTCATCCCGGTGACGTGTTTCAGGTGTCAAAGCGTGATCCTTGTGTCAGCGTTGTTGTCACAGAGCCGCTGCTGCTCGACCCGCCCACCGTGCCCTGAAAAGCCCGCTCCGGATGCTAATTGGATGACGTGGCTTTCATCCGCTTTCAAGCCGCATCCGTCGTCCGCATTGTGGAACCGAGCTCCCGCGTTGACGGTAATGCCGGGAATTAATTTTTCAGCGTTCGATCCACTCTCAGTCTTTGTCTCACTTCAAACGCAGGGGGGGGGGAATGGCGAGCGATCCGGGATTACTGTCACGGGATTACAGTCCGATCGACTCCTCTCACCCTCCCAAAGTATTTACCTGACGTCTGCTCGACAACCACCGCTTGGAGGCGCGGAACAGGAACAATACGAGCAGTAACTCAGTACCGCGTGTGTGTGTGTGTGTGTGTTAGATAAACAAACGATGCATTAAACTCAGAGGGGGTGGTGGTGGTGGTGGTGGTGGGAGTGGTGGTGGTGGGAGTGGGGGAGCGAGACAATGAAAATGCAGTCTATGAAGAAACACGGCGAGACTATGATGGATGGGTAGCCGGCCGTGGATGCGGTGCCGCCGCGGTGAACGGAGGCCCATCACTCTGCGGTTCTCCCCTGTCCGCCGGCTCTGTGGCTGGTTAGCCCAGGAACAGAGGAATCCGTTACGATGATGAAGCTTTTAGTTCCGGTCAGGATGGTTTTGTAGTCTCGGCATCCAGCAGCCCGGTGTGTGGCCATCGACCAGGTGAGCAGGGGGGCCAGTAGATCTACTGTACAGTACTGCAGATCTACTGGAATCTCTATCTGTTGTGGTTCTGTACTTTGCACTTGTTAGGTGTTGTGGCTTTAGGCCTCTAGGTCACTTCTGAAAGGACCACTATCACCACCACCACCACCTATCACCACAACTAACCACTATCACCACCACCACCACCTATCACCACAACTAACCACTATCACCACCAACACCAACCACCACTACCACCTATCACCACAACTAACCACTATCACCACCACCACCACCACCACCACCACCACAACTAACCACTATCACCACCACTATCACCACCACCACCACCACCACCTATCACCACAACTAACCACTATCACCACCACCACCACCACCACCACCACCACCACAACTAACCACTATCCACCACCACTATCACCACCACCACCACCACACCACCACCACAACTAACCACTATCACCACCACTATCACCACCACTATCACCACCACCACCACCTATCACCACAACTAACCACTATCACCACCACCACCACCACCACCACCACCACAACTAACCACTATCACCACCACTATCACCACCACCACCACCACCACTAACCACTATCACCACTACCACCTATCACCACAACTAACCACTATCATCACCACCACCACCACCACCTATCACCACAACTAACCACTATCACCACAACTAACCACTATCACCACTACCACCTATCACCACAACTAACCACTATCATCACCACCACCACCACCACCACCACGACCACCAGCACTCTCTCACCACCAACACCACCACCACCACCACCTATCACCACAACTAACCACCACCACCACCACTACCACCTATCACCACAACTAACCACCACCACCACCACTACCACTACCACCTATCACCACAACTAACCACCACCACCACCACCACGACCACCAGCACTCTCTCACCACCAACACCACCACCACCACCACCTATCACCACAACTAACCACCACCACCACCACTACCACCTATCACCACAACTAACCACCACCACCACCACCACGACCACCAGCACTCTCTCACCACCACCACAACCACCACCACTACCATGAGGGTTTAATTTAATGCCTTCATCCATAGAACCGTGGTTCCATGTGTAACCTTTGTTCAGTTCCCGCTTTTAATGAGTAAAGCAGCAGCGAGATGCAGCAGCACAGAGAGAGAGACTCCGATCGTTGACATTTAAAAGACGGTCGGCGTCCGTGCCGATCGCTAACGTTACGCAGGCTGGACTACTGTACAAGAAGCCAGTGAATTACAGTCTGCGGGTCGTCTGTGGTTCGCGCTCACAACACGTTTTGGGTCAAGTTGCGAAAGTTTGCGCTCAGAGACATTTTGATGAGTTACTCTGTCATGGCAACGTGTGGAGGAACGTCACAGGACCAGTCACAGGACCAGTCACAGGACCAGTCACAGGACCAGTCTGCGATGGTTCAGGGAACTCACTGACGGCCCTCGTGGTCGGAGACAAACATGCATGTATGGATTTAAAGGCGCTCTATGTAGGATTTTGCCAGTATATGAACGGTTTGTGACTGAACTCAAGACATTAGACCATCCACAACTATCCCTGTTGTATAGAACAGCCTGTGGGCTGATACCTATTATATTTGAATTGATTATAATTGTGTGTTAATGATTAGAACTAACATTAGTTTCTGATTGTTATTGCCGCAACCCACAGATCTCTGAACGCCCTAAGAGCTCCAGCAGTCTGCAGTTCAATTAGCGGCCAAAGGGGACCAGTAATGAGAGGGAATTCATGAGTCTTACATAATAGTCCCTCTAAATATAATAATGTACTTCAATGCCTTGCTCTAATTATTTTAACTAATTATGTGAATTTGTTCTTAAAACATTAGTTGCCGTCTAGTTCTGTGGTACGGTCGCCTGGATGGACTCTGACGCGCGGACCTGACTGACCTCTCCTGATTGACCTAACCTCAATCAGGAGAGGTTACACACTCCCACAGCTCACCACCACCACCACCACCACCATCACCATCACCGCCGCCGCCACAAACGCCGACCTCCCTGTTGTTTTAGCACAGTGCTGAGGTTTATCTCAGACGCCGCGGGGCAGCGCTACGGTTCAGGGGGCCGCTGCTACGGTTTGCGGGAGTTCGGTTTCTATGCTAATTCCCACGATGTTCCATCACTCATTGGGCATATTAGTCAGGGCCATGGAAATCCCCCCCCGCTGGTATCCTGATGATTAGGAATTCCCGCATAAACAAAGCATCTTGTTGCACGCAGTGAACCCCCAACCTTAGAGTTCAAGCTGAGCCGATGGGGACCACGCCTCCCGAGCGAGCGACTCGCGAACGAAGGACGAGACCACAGGCATCTTCACGGAGGTTAAGTGACAGTGACACCCTGCCGTGACGCAGCCACCACCACCACCACCACCACCACAACCACCACCACCACCATCACCTTCACCACATCGCCTCCTTCATTATCGCAACCGCCTCCACCACCTCGCCTCTTTCGTTGTCACTACCACCGCCACCACCTCCTCTCCTTCATTATCTCAACCACCTCCTCTTCGTCATTATCGCAACCACCTCCACCACCTCCCCTCCTTCATTATCACCACCACCTCCACCACCTCCCCTCCTTCATTATCGCAACCACCTCCACCACCTCCCCTCCTTCATTATCACCACCACCTCCACCACCTCCCCTCCTTCATTATCACCACCACCTCCACCACCTCCTCTCCTTCATTATCGCAACCACCTCCTCTTCGTCATTATCGCAACCACCTCCACCACCTCCCCTCCTTCATTATCACCACCACCTCCACCACCTCCTCTCCTTCATTATCGCAACCACCTCCACCACCTCCTCTTCGTCATTATCACAACCACCTCCACCACCTCCCCTCCTTCATTATCACCACCACCTCCACCACCTCCCCTCCTTCATTATCACCACCACCTCCACCACCTCCTCTCCTTCATTATCGCAACCACCTCCACCTCCTTCATTACCACAACCACCATCACCACATCCACTATCCCGTCAGCCACCACACCGACCTCCTTCTACCAACCACCTTTTACCACATCCTATCCTCCGTCACTACAAACCACCTCCTTCATTATCACAACCACCTCCTTCATTACCACAACCACCTCCACCACAATCACCACATCGTCCTCCACTACCGCGCTTGTTTTGTTCACCTGTCAACACTTCGGCGTGAAGCGAACGACGAGGCGGTTCAGTTTTGATCAACTGCTGCACTTTGGGGACGCTAGCTATTGATCGATCGTTGGCCGTCGCTGGTTCAATGTGCTCTTGTCTGGGTAGACGTGACTCTGTTGGCGAGAACAAGAAACATAAACTGGTTGGCAGTCCCACCATCATTTTTAGACTCCAATGGCACCGACACGTACGTTATACAGGAACATAGAGGTCAGAGGTCATGCAGCGCCACAGAAATCGATGATGTTTTGAGTCCCTGACTAAAACATTGGACCGTCATCAAACACGTGTAATTATATGAACGTGAAATCACGAAGTAATTACGTGATCCTCAAATCAAATTGTCATGAATGAACCAGAGGTGACCTTCCGGTGTTGTGCAGACAGACGCGGCCACGTTGCCAAACCAGTCACTGTTCGTTTTGGTAGAAATGTCGGGCGGAACCTGTGAATAATTATCTGTCAAATTAATTAAAGAAACGCACGATTATGAGACTAACAATGACCTTGTTGTTGTTTCATCGCGTTGTCGCCACCTCGAGCGTTTTTCTCGGGGAAGCCGACCGTGACTTTCACAACACAAGTCTTGATGATCTGTAGACCATAGAGCGTTCACAGTGTTTCCGGTGCCACGGTGAGCAGCCGTCTTTGCTTCCTGTTTGAAGGTCTTACGGCGACTGAAGGTTATTTAACGAGGTCTGTTAGACGATCTTGTTTTGTGTGCAAACACTTAAAGTCGAATCGCGCGGCTTTCAGTTTGATTTGCGATGCTTAGATGAGGTAGAGATATAGAGATAGGGGTTAGTCTGTTGCATCCAAACAGCAACGGTGCGACTGCTATATATATATACTGTTATATACTGTATATATACCCTGTTAAATATAATAATATAACCTGTAAAATATAGCCCTGTATCGCAAGGTTCTGCCAGTGCAGCCGGACCGAGCGTGGATTTAAGGGGGCAGGCCTCAAGGTAACGTTGGCCTTGTGGTGAGCAAATAACCACAACAGCGATGATATGAAACATATAATATAAGTGGTTTTGTCTGCACATTATTCCAACAGCCTGCGAGGATTAATCGGCCATTAAGCAATAATCATCGTGTCCAACTGACAGAAATTGGCAAACAACAAAAAGTTTTAATGACTTTTTCCGACGTTTTAGGCTAAGTAGCAGAAAGTCTCGTGAACAAAACCAAATGAATGAATTCGCAGATGGTCCTCGTATAATGGTTAACGTGTCCCAGTAAGATCCTCAACGCGTCGGGAATCTGTCAACCAGCTCGGCAACAGACAACGTTGGGTAGTCTAACTAATTGGATGAGAGGCTGTAAGTACTGCGAGCGGGAGGAATATTGCGCCTAATTGCGCACACAAATCCAAATATCCCGTTTTGAGGGTTTTAAGCTCTTAAGGTCTTTTTGCTTCTTCTTGAACTTCATTATTATTACGTTGAGTACGCGGTTGCATCATGGGGATGTTGAGTGTGAACAATGGATGTTCCAAACAATCCCGTCAGGATTGAAATACGACAAATCCATCACTCAGGACGCTTTGGTTTTAGAAAAGGAACAAAGACTCGGGGAGGCTGGGGGCTGGGGATGGCAGTTTTGAAGCCTTCAACATTTTAACCTCGCTGACCTTGGCCAAGCTGCTGGATGCCTGCCGCTGACACGCAAAGTGTTGTCGAAACAAGAACACACACACACACACACACACACACACAGACACACAGACACACACACACACACACACACACACACACACACACACACACACACACACACACACACACACACACACACACACACACACACACACACACACACACACACACGGGGTGAGCGGATCAGGGCCTAGTGCTCTCTGGTGCTGAAGAGGCTCCGGCCTGCTCCTCCACCCAAGGTCAGGGTGGAGCACAGACGCCACGCCTCCACCGAGGGTGGGCGGTGTTTGAGCCCTCGATGTACCGCCCTCTTTCAGTCGTGCACAACAACACGCATACGAGGCGGGATGTCCAACGCCTAAAGAGCACCGATTCCCCGTTCGTTTTTTTTTCTTCATATTTGCGGCACATTGATATTGAGCGTTCCAACGTCTGTGTTGCCAAGGCAACGCGGGAAGGAGTACGTCAGTGTCTTTCACTGATTCATTTGATCGGTATCGTCCTTTTGTTTCCAATTTTTGTACGAAAGTGTGCCTCTGCCCGACTTGTTTACCATTTTGTTCTTTACCAGAGAGAGTGATTACTTGACCGTGTGTTTTCGATAATTTAGTCGAGACCAAAACTCCTTTAAGCACAATTCACCGCTCTTCTGCGCAGCCGACCCATTAACGTCTGAATAGAAACTGAATAGAAACCTTTTGTCAACGACTTTTTGAGCGCCGTTGCCGAGTTGTGGGAGCAAAGCGCCAGCGACGGAACCCGGCCTTGGCTTTACCTGGGCACGATGCTAGTGTTGCCATGGTGACAACATCCCTGGCGTGGGCTATGCGACACCCGGAGCAATTCCATTCAGTCATTTTCAGCACGGAGGCCGAGACGAACGCTGATACGAGTCGAAAATCACATTCATTATGTTCAGGGCGTCGTGAAGCTTAATATCAATAGCCGGCTATTGTACTAGAATAGCGCATGTATCATGATTTACTCCGCTGTATAGCTCCGTATGGATTGAGCCTGTGGTCCATCACGTCTTCTGTGCTATAATTCAATAATTCTACTTTTTTTAGGGTGACCTTGTCTGTTTACGGTGTGTTTATTATTGCTCATTTTATTTCGAAAGCGAAAAAAACCGCGCAAATATGAAATATTTCCACCTTTCCGGAATGTTTCCCTCTCTTGCCCACATGAAATAACTTGAATTTCACGGATAGATTCTCTATTGAGTGTGAGTTGAATATGTGAGCGAAACACACATTCCTCCAGTGACCTGATGTGTCGTGATGAAAAAAAATCAAATCCAGTCATCGGAGCTCCAAAACCTTCCCTGTCGATCGGTGCCTTCAGTGTCAACAGTCTGTTTTGTGTGGCTTCAGTCAAATCGACGAACGACTGAACGACGTAATGTGCAGCCGCCTCGCCTCGCCTCGCCTCGCCTCGCCTCGCCTCGCCTCGCCGGGAACAGGGTCAGTCCGGGCTGTGCAGTTTTAATAAGTCACACACATAACAGAGCTTATCCGTGGTCCCGTGGGGCTGGCCGGGCTGTTTTACACTCCGGACCCACGGGGCCTGAACAGAAGTCAACAGCGAAACATCAACACCCAAGCGGTGTAAACCCCGAGCGCTCGGCCAAAGCTTCACGTCGTGGATCCTTCACACGACTCGTCACATGAACACATGAACAGTTCTATTAATGATGAACGGCCCGCGCTGCTCAGTCTTCAATCGGAAATTGCGAAAATAAAAGTCATTCATTCACGACCCCTCATCGGGGAACAGGGTTTGATGTTTTGCTGTTGCCCCCCACAGCAGACGTACCCCACAGTGGGTCCTCGCTTGTATTAGGGAACAGCAGAGCGAGACGTTTTCGCTGCGTAATTAAAGCGACTCGCCGCTTTCACGGCCGCCACCGCGGGTGAACCTGGTTCTCCTTCTCCCTCCGCAGAGTACATTTAGTGCGGAGCGAGGAGGCGGCGGGGAGGAAGTCTGCGGCGAGATTGAGCCGTGGGTCGGCCGGGGGGGTGATTCGTCACCGCGCTCGTAATTTAAAACAATTTAGAACAGAAGGTGATGGGCTGCGGTGAACAAAAGAGAAAGTTGACCTTCTCCGAGGACACACAATAAAACAGAAGACTTGGAAGCGCGGCAGGAAAACGACGTTTGATGAACGGCCTCCGTCGCCCCGCCGTAAATATCTCCTCCTGGGCGGACAAACGCTTGTCAACAGCGCCGCCGCCGCCGTCGCCGTCGCGGTCGTCGACGACGTAAACACCCGGCTGGCGCGGCCCGGAGAGACAGACCGGACTAAACACGGCGCTCCGCTGCCAAAAAGACGCATCGAGGGGAACGGAGACGGGAGGCTGACACATCCGGTCCAAATTACAGCTGCTTACTGTAACGCTGTCATTTGGACCTTTCTCTCGTTGGACGTTCGGGGTTTCATGTGTTGTTCCGGAAGGACGGGAACCCGCCCAACGTGCAGCACCCAATTTGGTGTTTCCGATGTTATTGAAGACACGTTTCCAATGGAGACGCAAGAAGAACAAGCGTGTTTTCTGTGCTCCTATTGTACCAACAGTGAGAGAGTGATGAGTCATTACAACGGTGTCAAGCTGTCCTTATAAAATGACATTCAAATTGTTAAAAAGTCAAACATTTTAAAAAAGTAATAAATAATAACAGCAGTGTGTTTGGTCGCCTCTTCTAGATCCTTCTATCTCATCATGGATGAAATCACATCAGGACTGGGCTGATATTAGAATTAATTGAACAAACAAATACTAATAAATCAAGATTGTGTGTCCGACAACACAAACACATAAACATGAACGCATCGCATTGAGTTTTACGTGATCGCCGATCGTATAATGTGATTGATTCCGTTAATATCGTCGCTATATTTCAGACGGACGGAACGCACACACAATTATATCTGCGATAATGGATCCAGTTTGACGTTCGAAATTCTTTCTAATCTCATTAGCTCGATTTATTTGGTCTTGTCTACACGTCGGACAACGTCTCACACATATCTCCCTGAGTGCCGCACAAAAAACACACCGACTATCAACAGCATCTAATCGTGTGAAATATTCTCCAATGTCCAAAATTTAGAACCAAAACTAATCTGGAAGAAATATGTCCGATCTCAACAAGCTGTTGTGTTTTGCAAGAGAGTTGAACTAAATATCAAACTAAGATAACCGGCGGGCAATTCTATCCGTGACCTTTTTTTAAATTATATCGTAATCAAATCTTCCAAGGGTGGGTGCTCACGTCTTTACCCTGCGGGTGGTTGGTGGTTCTGGGGTGGTTGGTGGTTTGGGTGGTTGGTGGGTGGTTGGTGGTTGGTGGGTGGATCCCAGTGAGACGACTATAGAAGGCTAACTATAGTTGTGCGTTGCGGCGCCGAGCGTCTTGTTGTCTTGTGGTGGATCTGTTGTCTCTCTCCGGTGTCCCGTCCCCCAGAGAACCTCTCCTCTGACTCGCTCTCCTAACAGGAACCCTTCCTCACCACGTCGCCTGTTGTTCGGTGTCGTTGGAGACGATTATAAATGGATTGAGTTCAAATTCACCCTTTGATTTCGGGGACAAAAAAAGTTTTCGTTTTTAAACCGCAGCATGACTTTATTTCTTTCTTTTTTTCTTTCTTTCTTTGACTTTAATCACATGCAAAGTGTACATGTACACACACACACACACACACACATATATATTTACAGTATATATTATAAATACACAGACATAAAATTATGTATGTGTATTTATAATGTGTGTGTGTGTGTGTGTGTGTGTGTGTGTGTGTGTGTGTGTGTTTGTGGTGTGTGTGTGTGTGTAGTGTGTGTGTGTGTGTGTGTGTGTGTGTGTCTATTCATCTGTCTTCATAGTCCGGGGGGGGGGGGGGGGGGGGGGTTTCTCATGATGAAACTTGGATGCAAGTAGAAAGAGGCTCACTTCCTCACAACACACCGAAGCTTAAGACGAGACGTTTAAATCGAGACACGAAGCCACAAATCTGAGGAACCTGGGGGTTGGGGGTGGGGGTGGGGGTGGTGGTGGTGGGGTGGTGATGAAGATGAAGGTGGGAGGGTAGCGTGTTGACTTTCAGTGAGAAGGTTGCGTGTTTTTAACCTCCAACCTCTTCCTCTTTCTCTCCAGTCAGACCGGTCAGATTGGCCAGGCTTCAGGTTATCTGATTGTGTCCCGAAACCACCAGAGGTTTGGACACAATCAGCACCCTAATGAAGAACTCCTGGCAGCTAAGGGGGGGGGGCGTGGTGGTGGTGGTGGTGGTGGTGGTGGTGTGGTGGTGGTGATGATGATGGACACACGGCTCATTTCGATCACCATGCCGAGGATTTTGTTGCAGTGTGCCGCAAGAAAAAATACAACGTTTGGGTGCCACTGTATTCAAGCCACCAAACATGGAGTCAGTTCGCTCCTCATATCCAGACGTCACTGCTCAGCTTCCTGTTGTCTTGTTTAGTGTCTGCATGGATCTCACCGAGGACTGTCACCAACTCAGCCCCGACGCTGCAGGATGCAAGAAGTCTCTCTGATCATGACACCCCCACCGCTACTCCCTCAGAGGTGGCTTGTGTCTTGGGGAGGGAGGCTGGGGGTGATGCCATGGAGGTGGAGGTGGAGGTGGTGGTGGCAGTTGCAGCGGTGATGGTGGTGGTGGCGGTGGTGTTTGTGGTGGTTGGGGAGGGCTGGGAGGCTGGAGGAGAGTAAACAGGAGGTGATGTAATGAGCACTCAGACGCCCGAAGAAGCCTTTCATTTCCACGCCCACGTCAGCCTCTCTGTCACCACGGTGACAGCATCCGAGGGGTGTCACACACACACACACACGCACACACACACACACACACACAGAGACATACACACACGCACACACACACACACACACACACACACACACACACACACACACACCACACACACACACACACACTTTCATAATATGTCTCTCCTGATGATTTTCAAGACCGCGCCACCTACAGAATTCTTTCAAGTCAGGATGTGTGTGTGTGTGTGGGTGTGGGTGTGGGTGTGTGTGGGTGTGTGTGGGTGTGTGCGGGTGTGTGTGTGTGTGTGTGTGATTCAAGATTCAACATTCAAGAAGTTTAATTAATAATTTCACTGCACATACAGGATGTGCAGTGAAATGAAAAAGTGGCGATGCCAGCGGAATGTGCAACAGAACAAATACAAATATCACAAATATCACAATTGAGGGGAAAGAACCAAATATCCTTTTTTTTGTGGGCATGATGATGATGATGGTGTGTGTGTGTGTGTGTGTGCATGGTGATGATGATGGGATGATGTGAATAAAGTGAGGAGAATGAAGGAGGGATGACGCAATACCAGCCTTAAATGTGAGAAGGAGAGAGAGAGAGAGAGAGAGAGAGAGAGAGAGAGAGAGAGAGAGAGAGAGTACAAGAAAGAGAAAGTAAATAGACAGCCAATTAATCTTATACTGGTGGCACACTATGTGTGTGTAGTGTTTGTGTGTAGTGTGTGTGTGTGTGTGTGTGTGTGTGTAGTGTTTGTGTGTAGTGTGTGTGTGTGTGTGTGTGTAGTGTTTGTGTGTGTAGTGTGTGTGTGTTGTGTAGTGTGTGTGTGTAGTGTTTGTGTGTAGTGTGTGTGTGTGTGTGTAGTGTGTGTGTAGTGTGTGTGTGTAGTGTGTGTGTGTGTGTAGTGTGTGTGTAGTGTGTGTGTGTAGTGTGTGTGTGTAGTGTGTGTGTTGTGTAGTGTGTGTGTGTGTGTAGTGTGTAGTGTGTGTGTGTAGTGTGTGTGTTGTGTAGTGTGTGTAGTGTGTTGTGAAGTGTGTGTGTGTCCCAGTAAACTGAACAGGCCAATTAAGGAGCAGCAGACAACTACGAGCTTCAGACTCGGCGGCGCTAATGAAGATGTACAAGCTGAGGTCGATCACATGGAATACACAAAGCACCCGCCTGGGATTAGGAAGGAAATACACACACACAGCTGATTAGTTAATATTAACTCAACTGAACGGCACACACACACTACCACACTACACACACACACACACACACACACACACACACACACACACACACACACACACACACACACCCACACACACACACACACAGCGCACGTGATCACCCTTCAAACCTAATAAAAAGTATATAAATTATAATAATTTCGCAGTACATTTTGAAGTCAGTCACAAACTAAATAATGGCCCAATTTTTAATCAAGAAACCTCTTGGACCACCCAGGATATTGAAGGTGCTGTCGGTGCCATTTAAGCGCTTTTATTTGAGAGTCATTCGTTCACCCGACAGTTATCAGTGAGTGAAATCAGCTGAGAGAATTTGTGTTTGGAATCGACTGCGTCTTCCTCTTCCTCCGTACAAAACAATCTCAATTGTGGACCGTCCCCGGCTCAATTATGACCGGTCAGGCCGTCTCTGATTTACTTAATGTGCAGTTAACTTCTAACCCGGGTTGATTATTATCGCTGATCGCTGTTTTGACTTCAGATTTCTCGAGGACTGTGTCCACATGTTGACTTCATTACTCGACGGTAAAAACTCTCCACTGACAACATCGGCGTCGGCCAAATAATAACAAGAAAGAAAAGCTTTTGGGGGCGTCCAGTGCACAACAACAAGCCACTCTATTTGTCCGACATTGATTTTGTGTTTCAGACGTTGTGTGGATTAAAGAGGTGCTCGCCACCCGGCCGCGTTGCCCTCTTTCAAAGGAGTTAAGGCACATTATTTTTTTGCTCTTGCTTTTCGAAAGGTTTTCAACGTCAACCCCTGACGCCACTAAGTGGGAATATTGAGCATCGGGGGGGAACCGGATCAGCTGCAGATCCTGCCAACGTCAGCCGGCATCGCCAGCCGCTATCGGGAGGTGTCTCGGCTTATGAAAGAGGTCTTCTTTTTATGCACCGGGGTCAACCACGGCTAGTGTAATAAACTTAGTGAAGGTAACTAGTACGTCGACTAGCTGTTGCTGCCCTGGTTCATAAAAGAAGCAAGTACACAAGTGTTTGTCCAACGATGACACCGCAGAGAGTTGGGTACTTCAACATTTTTTACTGTTTTAAACTCTGATAGTTTTAAAAGTGGGTGTGTGTGTGTGTGTGTGTGTGTGTGTGTGTGTGTGTGTTGTGGTGTGTGTGTGTGTGTGCTGTTGTGTGTGTGTGTGTGTGTGTGGTGTGTGTGTGAGGAGAGTTGTGAGAGAGCTGGGCTGAGGTTGAGTACTGATGACGTGCGGATGGATCCACTGTGTGAGGGTTCTGTGGTGGTCGCCCACAGAGCGCTCACCCTCAGCGCTCTGTTGCCTCGACAATCATTTCTAATTCAGTCGTGGATTTATTGTCGCCGTCGATGGCTGCTTGGATCTAAATCCGTTGTGCTCGTGCCCATTTCGCGGCGGGAGCGGTTATTGTCCCGCGGTCCAAGGAAAAATTTTCATATAGTATCGTGTGTAACCAAACCAAAGAGCTTGACAGTGTTGCCTCACATTCACCCATTTATACACCGACGGCGGTGCCAACCATGCAAGGTAACAACCAACACGTCAGGAGCAGGTAGGGTTAGGTGGTGTCTTGCTCAGGGACACCTCCACACTTAGCTAGGAGGAGCAGGTAGGGTTAGGTGGTGTCTTGCTCAGGGACACCTCCACACTTATCTAGGAGGAGCAGGTAGGGTTAGGTGGTGTCTTGCTCAGGGACACCTCCACACTTAGCTAGGAGGAGCAGGTAGGGTTAGGTGGTGTCTTGCTCAGGGACACCTCCACACTTAGCTAGGAGGAGCAGGTAGGGTTAGGTGGTGTCTTGCTCAGGGACACCTCCACACTTAGCTAGGAGGAGCAGGTAGGGTTAGGTGGTGTCTTGCTCAGGGACACCTCCACACTTAGCTAGGAGGAGCAGGTAGGGTTAGGTGGTGTCTTGCTCAGGGACACCTCCACACTTAGCTAGGAGGAGCAGGTAGGGTTAGGTGGTGTCTTGCTCAGGGACACCTCCACACTTAGCTAGGAGGAGCAGGTAGGGTTAGGTGGTGTCTTGCTCAGGGACACCTCCACACTTAGCTAGGAGGAGCAGGTAGGGTTAGGTGGTGTCTTGCTCAGGGACACCTCCACACTTAGCTAGGAGGGGGAGGAGCCCCGGGGGATCGAACCAGCAACCCTCCTGTTGCCAGACAACCGCTCTTATTACCTGGGTGGGACTGGCCTGTGTCTTTATATCACTGGTTTGAACTGGTTCCACGGTGAGGGTGTCTCGGGAACTGGTCAGTCTCAATGCAGCACGTTGTTGTATGATTATGAGATGAGGGTTACCGATTCATAGGATCCATCGGACAGAAGTGATGATTTAAGTGCACGTTGACACACGGGGGGCACACGCACACACACACACACACACACACACACACACACACACACACACACACACACACACACACACACACACACACACACACGCATCAACACTCGTCACAGAATTTGACGTGCGCTCGGATTGGCATTGTTGTCGAGGCCAATCTGGAAAGTGTCACTTATCTGATAAATCAATGATTGATGTGTCACGGTCCCTCGCCAGATCTCCAATAGTTGTTTATCAACCAGTGTGTGTGTGTGTGTGTGTGTGTGTGAGATGTGTGTGTGTGAGGTGTGTGTGTGTGAGATGTGTGTGTGTGTGTGTGTGTGTGTGTGTGTGAGATGTGTGTGTGTGAGATGTGTGTGTGTGTGTGTGTGTGGTGTGTGTGTGTGTGAGATGTGTGTGTGAGATGTGTGTGTGTGTGTGTGTGTGTGTGTGTGTGTGTGCGAGATGTGTGTGTGTGTGTGTGTGTGAGAGATGTGTGTGTGTGTGAGATGTGTGTGTGTGTGTGTGTGTGTGTGTGTGTGTGTGTGTGCTTGTGTGTGTGTGTGAGATGTGTGTGTGAGATGTGTGTGCGTGTGCGTGTGCGTGTGTGAGATGTGTGTGTGTGTGAGATGTGTGTGTGTGTGTGAGATGTGTGTGTGTGTGTGTGTGTGTGTGTGTGTGAGATGTGTGTGAGATGTGTGTGTGTGTGTGTGTGAGATGTGTGTGTGTGTGTGTGTGTGTGTGTGTGTGTGAGATGTGTGTGTGTGTGTGTGTGTGTGTGTGTGAGATGTGTGTGTGTGTGTGAGATGTGTGTGTGTGTGTGTGTGTGTGTGTGTGTGTGTGTGTGTGAGATGTGTGTGTGTGTGTGTGTGTGTGTGAGATGTGTGTGTGTGAGTGTGTGTGTGTGAGATGTGTGTGTGTGTGTGATGTGTGTGTCCCTTTCCAATATGAACAGTGACTCACACTAATTGAATTAGTGCCGACCAATTTCATCCAATTCCTTTTTTTTTTCCCCGTAACGATAATTCAACTTAACATCCGTCCCAAGATCTTTGAACCAGCAGCCAGTGACTCAGCCCTCAGTCTCTGGCTCCAGGGCACTGCGGTAGCGCTGCGGGTCTACGTACCGCGTGGATAACCCGTCACCGTGTGTTTATGTGTCGCGTTGAAGTTCAATTCCCTCGTCGCGGTGACAGCTCATCAAACTCCATGTCTCTGCGGAGGTTACGCAACGTCTGGCATCGAAATTCCAGTAACGTAGCAGCAGACGTGTGTAAAGAATCAGAATCAGAATCAGAATCAGAATCAGCATCATCGCCTTACTTTTTGCAAACGAGGAATGTATGATTTTTAACGGTCCTGTATGTAAGAATAATGAATCCGTTCAGGGACTACATGGAGGATTTTACAACACAAATCGCCTTAAACTGCCAGTTTGTGAGCAGTGGATAATTAAAACATATTTATGTTTCATAGCTTTTTTAAATGTGTACAAGGTTTAGTTATGATTAGAACTAACATCAGTTTCTGATTGTTATTGTCTCAACCCACGAATGCACTTGATTCTTACTGATAGTACCTTTAAGAAAATGCACATTAATAATAAGCAATAAAAAAAAGATGTGCTTTAATGTAATGCAGTGTCAGTAGGGTTAAATGTTAACACACACACACACACACACACACACACACACACACACACACACACACACACACTATACACACACTCCTTCCATTATAGTTAGATACGACAACAACAGTACAAACAATATCGATTTTTATGAAACAAGTTGTTATGAAATAAAATAATTGCAAACGAACACACAACATATTGATCATGTGAACACCATTACCTGTGTGTGTGTGTGTGTGTGTGTGTGTGTGTGTGTGTGTGTGAAAGCCTTGCGTACGCGTTACCCTTGTTGACGACGACCGGCTTGCCGCAGAGACGTGACTGCCAGCGGTGCGGCGTCCATAAATCCGCCGTATAAGGACGATCCCATTAACGGCAAGGTCCTCATTTGTCTTAATGTATTTCATTACCTGTCCTCACCGCGTCGCGGGGACCGTCTATAGATCACCAACGGACGCCATATTCGTTGCATTGATTTTTTTTGCAGGACGACGCGCGGGGGGGGGGGGGGGGAGCTGGAGTCAATCTTTTACTATCTCGGCTACGTTTTCCCGCGGCAAGGACGTGTTCACGAGTACACGAGTTCTTACTACTACTACGTACTATAGCCGGATACTAAACGAGTATCCGATTAATTTGGACGTGGACGTGGACGTTTGTGTTTTGCGGGCCGATTGTGATTCTGGCGGGTGGGGGGGGGGTGGTCCGGCCATTACTCTCACACACGTGATCCCTGCACAGTTCGGCTGCTCCTCCTCAGCGTTACCGTTCCTGATCGGCGTTCCATCCATCCATCCATCCATCCATCCATCCATCCCTACCTCTCTCGCTCTCTCTCTCTCTCTCTCTCTCTCTCTCTCTCTCTCTCTCTCCGCTCGCGTCTTCCCTCCCGTTTGCTCAATCATCCCAGATTGTCGGTGTTCCGTGGGATCGCTTATCTCTCGCCGCCGCCCACCACCACCACCACCGCCGCCACCACCACCACCACCACCGCCACCACGACTCTGGTGCTCCCTGCGCTGAATTATGATGAGGTGGCGAGGCAATGGGCCTTGGAGTGACTCAGCAGACCCCCCCCCTCTCCTCCTCCTCTTACTCGTTCTGCATTCTAATTCGCTGCCAGCTCCTCTGAAAGTGACTTTGATGAGTATATTTGGGGGAAGCATTTTTTTATTTTTGGGGGGGCGAGGATCCACTGAGATGGATGGGGCGGTCCGGCCTCACCTTTACACTTCTCTGTCGTGATATTTTTTTGTATTCTTAAGTGGGAGTCGATCTCTCTCTTTTTCTCTTTTAAACAGCCAATAGGTCCTGCTTGCAGTATCAAAGGAGTACTTATGAATACTTTGTGAGTACTTATGAATACTTCGTGAGTACTTATGCGTTGAGAATGGATTTATGCCAGTTTGTGTTGCGTGCGTCGTCCCCAATACACTTATTTTGATCCACGTTCGCCGTCTCTGGTGAATTACTTCCTTACTAATCTTACTAATCTTATTCATTCTAACGTGCCGTTCATCACCGTCTGGACCCCTTTGTCTCCTCAAGGTAAACCTGCCAAATCATCGACATATAATTGCCTGTAGCTTTGTGATCGGGGGCCTTTAGTCCTCTGTGCTCGTCAATGCACAATTACTGTCTTATTAAAAAGTAAAGACAAGCCAAAACAACTTAGGATGCACGACGAACCAGCGACCAAGTAGGTTTGATGAATGGTGGTTGACGGCCTCTTGTGTTACGCCCAACTCTACGTACCGCTAGCTGTGACCCCCCCCCCCCCTGTCCACCGTACCTTTCATAAACTTCAAGACATAAACTTCCCACCCCGCCTCCAACACCTCCATTGCCCGGCTAGTTGCTCTCTTAAATGCAAAATTGTCCACTAACAAGCCTCTGGTGGCTCCGGCTAAAATGGGCCGCACCTCACGCACCTCCACGTCGCCGGCCGGAGGAACTGAGGGAATTGGCGAATGAGCGAGAGAAGTGTGTGTGTGTGTGTGTGTGTGTGTGTGTGTGGGGGGGGGTGATGGTGATGGTGATGGGGGGAGAGGCGAAGGGAAGGGAAGGGAAGGGAAGGGGGGTGGCTGCTGGATAAAGTTAGGAGAGATCAGCCAGAGAGGGCAGAACGACGGCGGAGGAAAGAAAGCAGAGATGCAGCTAAGAGACACCAGAGAGGTGAGAGGGTCGCCCAGCACAGCCAGGAGCCAAGAGACGCCGAGCAAAGGCAAGTGGGGCCGCTGCTGTAGGCCGGTGGCTTCACCCTGCCTCCACCCTGCCTCCACCCTGCCTCCACCCTGCCGTCACCCTGCCTTCACCCTGCCGTCACCCTGCCTCCACCCTGCCGTCACCCTGCCTTCACCCTGCCTCCACCCTGCCGTCACCCTGCCGTCACCCTGCCGTCACCCTGCCTTCACCTGCTTACCCCTGCCTTCACCCTGCCTTCACCCTGGCCTCCACCCTGCCTTCACCCTGCCTCCACCCTGCCTTCACCTGCCTCCACCCTGCCTTCACCCTGCCTCCACCCTGCCTTCACCCTGGCCTCCACCTGCCTCCACCCTGCCTTCACCCTGCCGTCACCCTGCCTTCACCCTGCCGTCACCCTGCCTCCACCCTGCCGTCACCCTGCCTTCACCCTGCCTTCACCCTGCCTTCACCCTGCCTCCACCCTGCCTTCACCCTGCCGTTCACCCTGCCTCCACCCTGCCTTCACCCTGCCGTCACCCTGCCGTCACCCTGCCTTCACCCTTGCCGTCACCCTGCTTCACCTGCCGTCACCCTGCCGTCACCCTGGTCCCTTTCACCGTGCCGTCACCCTGCCGTCACCCTGCCGTCACCCTGCCTCCACCCTGCCTCCACCCTGCCTCACCCTGCCGTCACCCTGCCTTCACCCTGCCGTCACCCTGCCTTCACCCTGCCTCCACCCTGCCGTCACCCTGCCTCCACCCTGCCTTCACCCTGCCTTCACCCTGCCTTCACCCTGCCTTCACCCTGCCTCCACCCTGCCTTCACCCTGCCGTCACCCTGCCTTCACCCTGCCTTCACCCTGCCTTCACCCTGCCTTCACCCTGCCTTCACCCTGCCTCCACCCTGCCTCCACCCTGCCTTCAGGTCCTCTGACCCGGCAGGGGAGACGGTGTCAACTCCCTTATTAGGAAGGCCTGGAGGACAACCGAGGAGGTTTGGAGGCAGGCCAGGCGGTGTGGAGTCCACAGATGCGCTTTGGAGACGACTTTAGCGATGTTAGAGTCGGCAGTCGAACCGAAGGAACTGTACTAAATCAACCCGCCGCCAATACTGAGAAAAATACAAATAAATGTGATCTATATATAGAACAGTCGGTTTCGAAATATGAGTTTTTTCCAGACACAAGGCTGTTCGGTTTCTCCATCGAGAGAGAGCTGGTGATCCTGCGCTCCGTAACGGACCAGTAGGTCATCTAAAGGGTTTCCTGCAGAGCGCGGTGGTTTTAAGTGCGCCGGCGATGAGTCTGCGTAATTAGCTTCATCGGCTGTAAGCAGACTGTAAGTCATCGAGTTAATCGGCCTGAAGGTTCACGGCGGTGGCTCAGCGGGACTCCTCTACTGGTCCGTCGTCGTCCTGCGCCTGATGCTCACCACACAGGTCGCCATCCACCACACTAAAACCATGAGATCTCTTTTGGTTTTAATTGGTTCATTTATGATTTGGGTTCACATCAGGGAATTTTGTGCGCTGTGATGTTATTTGCAATTAAATGGTTCACGTCTTTAT